>PVJX010001685.1:9212-124140 GCA_004027295.1 Dolichotis patagonum
GGGGTGCTGGGAGAACAAGGAGCTCCTCCCTTCTCTGGGGGGTGGCTGAGAGTGTGGCAGACTTTCAGCAGCCCGAAGGAGAGAGACCCTGGCATGTTGGGACCTGCACTGTGTGGTTGACTTGGGGTGCCGGGAGAACAAGGAACTCCCTGGCGGGGGGGCGGCTGAGAGTGTGGCAGACTTTCAGCAGCCCGAAGGAGAGACCCTGGCGCATGGGGACCTGCACCTGTGGTTGACTCGGGGTGCCAGGAGAACAAGGAGCTCCACCCGTCTCTGGGGGCAGCTGAGAGTGTGGCAGACTTTTGGCAGCCTGAAGGAGAGAGACCCTGGCGCATCGGGACCTGCACCGTAAGGTTGACTTGGGGTGCCTCGAGAACAAGGAACTCTTCCCGTCTCTGGGGGCCGACTATGATCCTGCCTGCATGTGGGCTGAGAATCAGACATCTCATGTCGTCCTGTCCCCCATCCCGTGTACCCCGTCCTCCTCCCCCCTGCCTAGCAAGTGGGAGCCAGTGAACTACACATCTTGTGAAAAGATTGGCTGTGTTATTTAGTATGAGCTCTCCATACGCAAAGATAAGGACAACCATTTGGAAGAAAACAAGAGACAATATGACAGATAGTGAAGATCTCTGGTTGTCTAGCTTTGAAATTTATGCTTTCTTATGTCCCATTCTGTTCTGTTTTGTTGTGTTTAATTTTACTCCCTTTTAAAATAAAATAAAATTAAATTAAAAAAATAAAAAGAAAATAAAAAGAAAACTGATTAAGGGTCACAAAGGCAGAAAAGGGTGCTGAAGATTGTAAGCATGTGGGTCAACCTAGCAAGAAGCCTTACTGGTTCTAGTGGGATTAGGTGAGATTTTTGTTTCTTTTCAGTTAGGCACATTGGCTGAGGATAGAATCCTACTATAGGGCCAAAGGGGACTTTTCCCCCCAGTGCTAGGGATGGAACCCAGGACGTCACATAGACCAGGCAAGTGCTCTACTACCAGTGAGCCACACCCCCAGCCCTAAAAGAAGATCTTAAGAATCAACTTGCCTGGGGTGTAGTTCAGTGGTAGTGTGCATGCTTAGTATCTGTGATTTTTTTCAGGTTACTCCCAGTAACATATACACACATGCACACGCGCATACACACACATAGAAACTTGGTCAGTGCTCATTTTACAGACCAAAACTCTTGAGAAACAAGTTGCTCAAGGTCACACAGTGTTTTGGATGCATTAGGACTAACCTAGATCTTCTAAATATTCGCTAGAGCCTGTCACTGGCCCAAGTGCCTGGGTCCCCAGAGAATGGCAGCAGGAGGAACCAAAGTCTGCCTAGGTACCAGTAAGAAGTGGGAAGCTAGGAGCAAGTAGCCTACATTTCTCATTTTAATTTTAAAAGTTTATTTTATTCAAATTGGAAAATGAATACAAATCACTGGGTATTTTGGCAGGGGGAGGGTTAAGGGTTGGGCAGGAAGGAGGAGAAAACAGTTGAGGTAAGGTTATGAGCATCACAGTGGCTGCCTCAGGTCCCTGCCTGGGAGGAAAGGGTGGTGTGGGGTTGAGCGGGGGCGCTCAGGGCCGGAGGAACACCATGGTGAGGAGGCCTGGGAGTGGAGAAAGAAACAGCAAGTCAGCCTGAGATCTCAGCCCTCATGGTCTCTGCTCCCTTTTCTCTGGATGTGGGTCTGGATCCTCAAGCCATTACTGCACTCACCTAAGACATAAGCTGCCACCAACTTTTGTCCCAGGGAAACATGCAGGACCTGAGGCAGCTGGCTTCCAGGTTCGTCCTGAAGTGGAAGCAGCAAGAAGGCCACAGAGATGATGCCGGTCAGCAAGAAGAGGACGAAGGAGCTGGTGGCCAGCTGCTGATGGGCATCTGGAAACAAGGCTCCTTAGCAGTGGCATTCTCTCCTGTCCAGCCAGGAAGCTGACACGAAAGATATCTCTACATTTTATCACCTACCAGGGGCCCCACTGTGAGTGTCCTCTCCTCCCTGGAGCTTTAGTCCCCAGAGCCACAAGAAACCCTCCGTCCTCTGGTCCCTCTCCTCATTCTGTAGCTATTACTATCTGTAATTACTTCTGTGCCCCCATGTAACAGGTCTCTCCCATACCCACCACAGCACACAAGCCAGTATAGCCTACTTGCTCAGTATAGGTCTGTCTGCCCCTCTGTCTCTCTCATCTTTCCTTTTTGTCCCTTCCTCTCCTCTCCTCCCCTCCCCTCCCCTCCCCTCCCCTCCCCTCCCTTCTCTTCTCTCCTCTCTGTCTGTATTTCTGGGGTGGAGGGTGGTACGGGATTGAAAGCAGGGCCTTCCCACTGAGCTACATCTCCAGCTCTTTTTAATCTAAGACAGGATCTCATTAAGTTGCCCAGGCTCGGCTCAAACTTGTGATTCTCCTGCTTCAGCCTCCCAGGGTGCAGGTATATGCCACCACACCCAGCTGTCAGTATAGGCTTCTTATTGGACTGAACTGAGCTGACGCTTGATACAAAGTACTGCAGTTAGAGCTAAATGAGTAGAAACCAAAAATCAGGGAAACAGTAAAGACTCTTCTTTACCTGATACAACTTTCGACTAGGAATGTTTCTACCAAAAGGCAAAAAGGTGAACCAGAAGACTTTTTCAAACCCACTTTAGTTCATCTCTAGAGTAATTCTAGTTCTTCCCTCCATACAGAACTCTCAGAATCCACACTGCCCTACTTACTCTCCTGGAAGTGTCTGGCCGAAGGTGATGTTGTCCAAGCAGGAGGCCCTGGCTGGGGTGTTGGCTCAGGCTGTCCCTGAAGCTCAAGGGGGTACGCTGGGGCCCGCAGAACTGAGGTGATGTCCTTCCGCCCCACCACTCGGCCCTCGGCCCCCTCCTCTGACAGCTCAATGCGGAAGCGGTCCTGGACATCATAGTGACTGGGAATGGGGGCCACGTGGCGAATCACACTGGGTCCAAAATAAGATACAGGATCACTGGAAGGAAGTGAGGTCACTCTCCCTAGAAGATCTCCCTCCCAGAAGGGTTTCCTAACAGATGCTGACAGGGTGGGGAAAGCACCTTAAACAGAACAAGGTCTCAGACCTAAGGTAACAGGTGCTAGCAACCCCCAGCTTGCTTCAGCCTCTCCACCTTCCAACTCACATGTCAATGCAGGACTGAGGTTTTATATATCCTTCAGCGTCAAACACCGTGTATTTGGTAGGTGCTGTGCACAGAACTATGGATAAAGAGATCCACAAAAGAGATCTTAGACAAGTCTTCCCCATGGTAGGACACTAGAATTTCCTGTCTCCAATCCCTCCCTACCCAATCCCAGGGCTGGACATGATTCTTTTGATCGCCAAGATTTGGCATCTGGACCTATTCATCTGAACCTCCAGCTCACACAGTCCCCCAGTGTTCTGCAGCCAGCCCCCAAATCCCCAGCAAGCACCCATTCCTTCACCTCGGAAGCGAAGCGCAGTTCCTGTGGGGTTATAGAGGGTCAGCAGCTGCCGGGGTCCACTCCTTTGGTCCGCCCTGAATACTAGATCCGGGGGAAAGACGAGGACCGGGACTACAGGTCCCGAGGAAGGAGGGGCGCCCCGGGACCCCCGCCCAGGGGCCCCCGGACCCACCAGCTCCAAGTCCTGGGGCGCCCCACGGCGCATGCAGGCTCTGGGCGGTCGGACATCCGAGGAGAGAGCTCAGGGGACAAGGCTTGGAGTCTAGAGCTGGGGGGTAGGGGTGAAAGCCGACAAGATGAGATCGTGTACGGCTCGGACTGGTGACGCCACGGCCTCAAAACCCTGGTAGAAGCAGCTTGCTTAGACCTAGGACCCCAAACCTTCCCACTTTCCAACTCGGCCCAGATCTCTGCAGACCCCGCCCCCAAGCTTCACCTCGACAGCCACGCCCCTCTCGTTAAGTCCTCCCCCTAGCGGTTCCCAATTCAGTGTTTCTCAATCCTGAGTAGAGACCTGTATAAGTGCCTCCCTCCTCAAGGCCCCGCCTTTTCCTGGACTTCCGGTGTCTCCTCCCCATCTTTCCGGCCAGAGTCCGCTCTCTGTAGCGGCCTTTTTGGGAGCAGGCTTTCATGTCGCCTGCTCTGCTATCCCTCCCTGTCCTTGGCCCGTGCCTTGTCGGACTCGGGCCGCTCGTGCTATGGTGACCACCTTGTAGTCAAAGTACCTGCCAGTCAACCTGTGGCGAGACTAAGTGTGCCATCTTCCCGAGTCCCTTTCTGCGCTTCCGCCGTACGGCCTCTCTCATTGGCTAGGGCGCGCTTCTTTCCGCCTACATTTACTCTGATTGGTCCCTTAAGGACCAAACCGAAGTCTGTCTTCCAGCACCGATGATTGGCTTGATCTCAGTGACGTAAGAAGTTTATGGGCGTCTCAGTCTCAAATTCAAACCGCGAAGTAACTGGGAGAAGTGGCGAAGTAACTGGGAGAAGTGGCGAGGGGCTGTGAGGTAGGATTTGTTATTTCTTCCCTACTCTGAGACTTCCCAAATCCCTAGATCCCAATTCTGGGCTCAGATCCTATTCCTCTCCCTCCTGAACGTGCCTGGCAAGTCAGTCACATATACGTAGGGAATTTTAAGACTCACCTAACCCTGCTGTTTAAATCTTCTCATTGAATCTTTATTTCCTTTTAGACAGGGAAACAGCCTCAAAAAGGTGAAGAATCTCACTGTACTGACCAGTGTACTACCCTGACCAGTGTAGTAAAAACTAAGTTGATCTAATGAGAAAAATATTTCCCTGAGAATCTTATTTATATAGAATCCCCCTTGTCCTCTTAATCATGCTTTTGCTTTCCCTGTAGTATTTATAGTTCTAGTTGACATTTTATTTTATCTTTTCTGAAATTGAATATTCTCTCTCCAAAAACATTTTTGTTGTGTGGTGGTGGTGTTTTTGTGGTTCCAGAGATTTTATAGTAAAACTTGATGAATGAATTAATGAATGAATGAAATCCCCAGGATGGGACCCTAACTCATAGAAATGGAAATAACACCTTTCTTCAGATAGGAAACATTTATTTGGATGAGAAAGGGGACCCAAGCACCCGGGGCTGGACTTGGTCTCAGGCCTAGGACTCCACAGCCCGTACAGGTTGGGAGAGGCATTTCCTATTGCTTAGGTTGGTGAGAACCTGGTCCTGGTTGGGCCGGTGGACAACTACAAAGCTGTCTGGAGGAAGGGTGGGACCTCTTTTCTCATCCATTTGGCCCATCATCAGATAACTGATTCCTAGGGGAAGAGAGAAGGAGAGAAAGAGCAGGTGAGATGAAAGTTCACTTTACTGAGACCTTGCCAAAACATTGGGGGAGGGGCCTGGGAAATGAACCCAGGGCCTTCACACTGAGCTACACCCCCAGCCCTAGTTTTTATTTTGAGACAGGGTCTCCCTACATCACATTTCCCAGGTTGAAGTCCAATTTGCAATCCTCCTGCCTCAGCTTCCCAAAGTGCTGGGATTACAGGTGTAAACCACTACACCAATGCATTATACCTCTATTATTTTAGTGTTGTTAAGTGCCCCCTCCTGATTTCTTTTGTCTGTTACCTTTTTTCATGGGTGGGTACTGCTTGCAAGGCACGTAAAATTTCAAGGAGGTGCCAGTGGGTGGAGAGGGTAGGTCCAGTCCTCCATTTTTGTAAACACCAATGAGACTGACAGTGACAGTGAGGGCCTCGCCTGGGCCCCGAACCATAGACTTCACTGTCGCTGTTACCACTGTGGGAGAATGGGGGTGAGAGATGAGGAGATAGGAAACCAGGGCAGGGCCAGCACCAGAAAGGTGCCAGGGTAAAGAAGCTGGAAGAGGAGTCCATGGGGAGGGGTTTCTTACCCAGATCACTAGCGCAGAAGTTGCTCTGCAAGGTGCCTGTTCTCCGGTACTGCTTTGGGCAGGTGACAGAGGGAGCATCTAGGAGGGAGGGGGACTGTTTGTGAAGGGGACCTACCCAGCAGATAGGAAGGACCACTTTCTCTATAACTACTTCAGAGTGTTATCCTCAGCTTTGGTTCCCAGAACCCAGTACCAGCCATCGGCAGGAAGGAGGCTCCAGCGAGTGTAGCATGAGTGAACAGGTAATTAAATGGATGAGCCAAGAAGACTGTGGGAAACCACTCCCTTTGGCCTGTGCTTCTTTTTTTCCCCCTTCCCAGACTCACTGGGGCTCACTGGAATTCCCTGGGCCTCAGGCAAAGATTTTTCCGCAGGTTGGACTTTGGGCTTAGTGGGTATCTTGACTTTGGGTCCAGCTTCCGGTTTAGAGCTGGGGCCGAGAGTAGGGGCACCAGGATGGGCGCCCCCTTCTGGGCTCGGGGCTGGTCTTTTGTCAGCAGCATCCCGCGGCAGCATCTTGTAGGAGGCCGAGAAGCCATCTGCGGTGACGCTGAGATCCGAGACGAACTGGACCAGGAGTTCGTTGCCTTCCGAGGAGATGGGGCTGTCGGCATCGTGGGAGGTGTTAGGGCGGCCGCACACCCACTGCCTAGCCAGTGTGTGTGGCCGTTTGACCTCTTGGTTGCCTGGCTTCTCGACCTCAGAGCCCCACTTGCCTTGCTTCTAGCTTCCAGTTCCACAGACCCCAAGACCTGGGCCTCTGCTCGCCCCCTACTTGGTCTGCCCAACCATTTGGAGTCTCAGGGCTCAGTTTCTGCCCCTCAGCTTCACCCCGCCCCTCAATCCCCTAGGTGACGCCCAGATTCTCCCAGCAGCCCACCCCGTCGCGCCCCTCACCCGGGGGCTGTGTCACCGCAGAATTTCCCCAGCCTCTTCGAGTCGTCGCTCAGGGCTCCGTTGAACACGCTGACCGAGTCGTACCGGCAGTAGGTGTCCGGCTCCAGGTCGAACTTCCCGAAGGTCAGCAAGATCACCTGGCGGTGGCCCGAGGCGAAGGCTGCTCGGCTGGACCACAGCCCTGCACCTCTCGCCTCCCCCACCTTCCACACCCAGTGCCCTCACTGAGGCATTCACACCCCAAATCCTGGCTCATTCTCAAGGGATAAACCCTGATTCCCACCCTGCGGCGCCGCATAGTTTCGGGGCACCATGTACCTCGCTCTGCTAAGACTTCACAGTTGTGATTTCAGTTTTAGTCTGCGTGCAAGCAGGCTCTGAGTCTTATTTTTGGTCCACGCAAGCTCTGGGCTCCGGACACAGACGATGCTCAATAAATCCTTGCTGGCTAGGTGCAGGAGGGGGTGGCCCGGGTCCCCGCGGGCAGCCGGGGCACAGGGTTGGTACCTGGTTCGGGGGCGCGATGATATGCCAGTTACAGTTGATGCCCGGGGGGTAGTCGGACTCCGGCCAGTTGGGTGTGGTGAGGGTTCCCTGCGCCTTCTCCAGCCGCCCCCCACAAAACTGGTGCTCTGGGGAGGGGAGACAGGAGAGGGGGAGGGGCGGTGGAGACCCTCAGTAAGCTGGAGAGAGTTCTGGCTCGGAGCTGGGCAAGCAGCTCGCATGTCTGGGTCTCAGTACGAGGCGTGGGCAGAAGAGCAGGGGAGGTTAGCAGAGAGGGGACTGAGAGGAGAGGATGGAACCCAGAGCTGCAGCTGGGCGCGGTGGAAGGGAAGGGGAGCTGGCTGGATGCGCCCCGTTTTGCCCCTCCCGACCCAAGCCTCTTCCCCTGGGAGATCCCATCTCCCCAGCCTGGCAGAAGAGTTCCCTCTGTGAGGGTGCCCTTGACTCGGGTCCTTCCGGGAAGTCCCCGGCTGAAACATTTCCAGGGAGATTTCTGCCGCCAGGAGAAGGTGATGGGACCGCAATCGGGAACCCAGGGCTGGGTGCCGGGGGCTCCACGTAAGGGAACCTAGTCTCCCAGCCCTGGGGTGCCCCCTCGCGCCCGTCGGAGGGAGCCCGATTGCGGACGGGGGCGGGCAGTTACTCACCGTCCCAGTAACCCCAGGCCGCCCATTCCACCCGCGGGTCCATGACCCATTTCCGCCTCGCGCCTGGGGGGGGGCCTGGAAGAGGGGTGGGTGGGAGCAGGAGGGGAGAGAAGACGGGGAGGAGGGACTGAAGGGGCGGTTAGTGAGGAGAAAGGGTGAGGGAGTATTGGTGGCCCTAGGCTCTTGGGATTGGGTCCTCTCAGGGGTTGAGGTTAGGGCTGGGGTCTGGGGCCTGAGCAGGGTCGGGACAAGGACAGGGGAAAATGGAGGTGGAGGAGGCTCACCATTGCCTAAGGTGGCCCGCCCGCTGTACCAGAGCAGGAAACCTCTTCCTCCTGTTCCCTCATCTGCTGTCATCTTCAGTGTCACCTGATTACCAGGGGCAACCAGGGGTGCTGGCCGGAAGGTCCCACAGAAGCGTCCAAGCCGCTTGCCCGAAGTTCCAGACCCAGCAAAGACCTCCAGAGCATCATAACGACAGGCAGGGTGCAGCTCCAGGTCGAAAACTCGGAAGGAGAGGGACACAGTTTGCCCCTCAGGGACCTGACATTGAGGACATTAGGCATGAAACCCACAGTGCCAGGCTGCACAAAACCTGGGCAGAGGTCTTCTACCCCTCCCTGAGTATTTCCTACAGCAGTGGCTGGGACTGGAAAGGACCCTATGGCTGCAGAGCAGAGGCCCTGGACTCTGCAGCTGTGGTCTCTGGAGAGATAAGAGAAGACAGGAAGGAAGTTGGGGGGTGGGGGTGGGATGGAGAATCAAGATTTGAGTTATGGGTAAACTGTGGGACACTGGTTATGTTGGAGATTGATCCCCTCAGTGATCAGAGGGGCCAGGGTTTGGAAGATGCTATGGGGTGGGGGGACCCATTAGCATCCATTTTTTGCCTGGGAGACTGTGATAAGAGGACAGTGACCAGAGGGATCTTCTCACCGTTATGGTCCAGATGCACTCCTTATTGGGGGGGTAGAGGTTGGGGAAACCCTCACTTGCCACGTAACCTGACTCCCCCGTCACATCCCCTCCACACAGGAACACAGGTCTGGAGAACAGAAGGGGTTGGTCAGCAGTGAGGAGCAGTGCTAACGAGGACAAGAAGCCAGGGCAATGAGGGGGAAAGCCAAAGGGAAGGGATCCAGGAGAGCCTTGGCCAGCTGGGCCGGGATGGGAGTAGGGTGCAGAAAAAGTGAGCTGAATAATTGGACCCCTCTCCAACCCCCAGAGGCCCCACCCCCACCCAAGAGGAATTCCCAGAATCCTCCTGGGGGGGCCCTCCCCTTGCTCACTCTCCTCCCTCATACTGCCTGGCAGTCTGGAACGGAGCTGCCTAACTACTTCCAGATGTGGATAAGCCACGAGGCCAGGCGGTGGGGGAAGGGGGGAGGGCCAGGGATGAGGGAAGCGGCTCAGAGATGGCCCTCCCATTGGGCCCAGAGACCAGGCTCATGCACCCCCACCTTTGCCCTGCTTCTGTTCCAACTCCCAAGGCTCCTCTAGTCTCCCCCACCCCATCTCTCTTTCCTTTCTGGAAGCCAGATGTCAGCTACCAGGCAAGTTCAGGGTCTTGGCTCTCCTTTCAGGCTCCATGGGGGGCCACAGGTTTGGGTGGAGGGGGAGCCTTAGGAGGGCAGAGGGTGAAGGTTGAGAGAGCAGTGGTGACCTGCAGATCAGGGTCTCACAGCAGAGGGGAGCCCCTGGGTGCCAGAGAAGACAGGGTGGGAGATCCGCAGGGGTGGGTGAATCCGAGGACCCACAGGCACAGACCCCAGGAGCCAGGGTTTGGAAGCTTACTGGGGTCATCTGAGATGCCGAGACCTACCTACCTGGTGTAGTTGGGGGTCTGGCCCTGGGCAAGAGGCAGTAGGGCCCAGGCTGTGAGGAGGGGCCCCAGGAGGGAGGCTGGGGCAGCGGGCAGCATGTCGCGGGGGGGACTTTGCTGGGGTCCTCGGCCCAGAGGCAGCAGTTAAGTTCAGCGGCAGCGGCAGCGGCAGCAGTGGCGGCAGGATAATCAGGGCCAGATGAGACAGCCCAGGGCGTGTGGGCGTGGGGACTGGCCTGTGGGGCGGGCGGCAGGAAGGCGGGACAGGGAGACAGCTGTGACCGTGGTGAGGCCAGGGGCCTCTCTAGGTCTAGGGCTCACAGTATTGACCAAAGGATGGGTGAGGGACAGGGGGAATATCTATCAGAAACTGGAAATCCACTCTGTCCCATGCCTGAGCACCCTATACGCAGAGGTCTGCTCTTTCCTGGGGATTCAGCTCCCTCCAGCCCAATTCCTTAGCACTCAGAAGATGCCCTACCTGAGAGCCTTTCCCATGGACGTCTTGGCCACCTTCTCCCCAACTGCACATTTCTACTGTTTCCCCTCTATGCCTAGGGGGATAATTTTTTTTCCCCACTATTGGGGATTAAACTGAGGGCCTTGGTGCTGAGCTATATCCCCAGTATTTTTAAAATTTTTTATTTTGAGCCACTGAGTCGCCCAGCCTGAACTCGAACTTTTGGTGATCCTGCCATAGCGTTTCAGAGTATGACATTACTGGTGTGAGCTCACCACACCTGGCCAGGGAGGAAGAATTCTGCTCATCTGTTTTTTCTTCCAAATATCTAAACGTACAAGAGAGGGACAGGGAGGCATAGTGTCCCCCTACTGCAGACAAGGGGGAAGGAACAGAATGTAACGGAGAAAAAGTACAGAGGAGTCCAGGCTTGGGGGGAAAATAGGAGGAAGAGGGAAGGCGAGGACTGCACTGGGATGAGGTAGAGTAGGGAGGTGTGGGCCCCTGCCCCACCCTCCTCAGGATGAAGATGACTGATAGAGGACCTAAACCCAGAAGCCAAGTGGTACCAGCTGAGTTATCCCCAAGGGTGGGGTCAGGACTTCCAAGTTCAGAAAGACCAGCTGAGGTCTGGGAGTGGGAAGGGGAAGGGAGGCTGGAGGACTCAGGTGCCAACAGCTCTCAGCAGCAAAGACTTTGATCATTCCTGCTCTGCCTCACCCACCATGCCAGGTGCCAGGTACCCCATCCCCTGCCCTGTGTACCCCCAGGCTGCAGGGTTCCAAATGGGCCTTATTTCAACCTTTTATTCTGTTTACCCATCAAATCTCTTGTCCATGATATCTGGTTGGAGGCTCCACCTGGGCAGCCCCTGAATATTTTACAAAAGCATTCATTCTTAGCCTTACCCTACCAGGTCTGGCTGTCCCTATCCCCCTGTGACCCTTCCCTGTGTTGTCTACTGCCACCACTCCTCACTGCAGCCCCTGACCCAGGGCTACTGTCCCATCAGGGATGAGGCCAGGAGGGGGGTCAGCTTTTAGGGGTCGAGGGGCCTGGACCAATCCCCCCGGCAGCCCTCTGCAGCATGTTCAGGGCCTGCCAAAAGAATTCCTTCTGTGCAGCCACCAAGGGCATGTTGCCCACGATCTCTTTCATCTTTTCCATGCGGTCCTGCAATGTGAGGCAACTGTGGATCTGGCTGAGATACTCCTCGCAGGCCCAGGCTGTCCTCCCAGGGTCCTGGGCGGCTCCGGCCCCCAGGTTGGGCTCCAGGCTGTCCGCTGCCCAGGTGGCTGGCAGGTCCCGGTAGAGGCAGCAGTGCTCGATGTCGTGGCTGGACAGCATGTAGAGGCACTCTCTAGTGGAGCAGAGGGAGCAGGCACACAGAGGGACCTTGAAGGGGAGAAAGGGTGTGTGCTAGCACTGCAGGGGCTCCCGGGTAGCTGACTAATCTGGCCAGTGTGTTTCTGCTCTCAGAACAGCCCGGAGCCAGCAAGTGAGCTGCCGCTGGCCCAGCACAGCGTCTATGCAGGGTCACACAAGGCCACCAGGGTCTGCTAAAGGGCAGAGCTGCGTGTGTGCCTGCACGTGGCAGGAAAGGGAAGTGGAATGGGGCAGGGAAACGGGCTTGCCTGGTCCATGTAGGAGATTGTCCTGTGGGCTCCCAGCCTCTACTGCTCTGCCCTTCCCGGGGGTCCCACTCGCCTGCCCCTGCTCTGACCTTGACGTGGAGCTTGACGAAGGAGGCGCTCCCCTTAGGCCAGCCAGGGAGGCGGCCACCGGCTCCACAGCCGCAGCCCAGCAGCTGCTTGCTGAAGTCTGAGTCCTGGCTCAGCACCAGGGAGTGGTTGAGGCCGCACCACAAGGCAATGGGGCGTTGCAGATAAGGCACCTGAGGACACAGGGCCAGGGTCCTTGAGAGGGCAACACCAAGGGGCTGGGGGCCCGCGGGAGAAGGCTGACTGAAGGCTCATGGAAGAATGTCATCTAGGGAGGGAAGAAACAAGAGTCCCACCCTGTTCCCTACCAAAGGCAGAGCAGCACCAGTCTTCATATCCTGCAGCCCCTAGTGATCTGACATTTGGCACCTTGATGGGTAACTCATCTTGCTCCCCAGAAAATAAGCTCTTGCCTGAGACCAAGGCCTGCTGTGTTCCCTTGTTCTCAGCCCATACTCTATGCCATCAGTCTCCAGCCTCTCTTGGGGCTGAGCCTTCCTCTTCCCAAGAGCCGAGGCCTGCTCTCCTTCCCTGCACAGATCCACATTACCCCACCTCTCCTGTCCAGAGATGTCCCTTCTTTATCCCTGCCTACAGTAGTGGCTGCTGCCTGGATTTGCTCTTCTCTCTGCCTTTGTCATTTCAACCTTGTTCCAACTTGAAATGCCAGTTAGACAGTTCCAATTTAGTGAGCAACAAGTCCAAATTCACACTCTTTCTTTTTCCTGAAACCAGCAATCAGTTTGGAGGACCTGTTTATTTTCTCCTAAAACATCTCCTCTACCTGTGTCTTTTCATTCCTGCTGCCATGTTCTGCCAGGCCCTTGTCTTTAGTGCTGCCATACCTCACCAGGCTCCTGTGTGCCGTGACCAGCTGACCTTTCTGGTCACTCCTTGGTCTCTGCCTTCTCAGATCCCCTGGCCACACCCTTACTCAATTCCAACTGTGGTTTCTAGAGTTAACCACACTGAACAGACCTTTTAGGGCCAACCCCATGTAAGACCATCCAACAATATAATGGGCATTTCCTACACTGGCTTTGCCTTCCTGGGGAGGAGCAAGTGGATTCTATAGAAGTTGGAAAAGTATCCAGATATAGGAGTGAGGAAATTGGAGGAAGAGGGTTCAGATGCGGGTTTCTGGGAAACAACCTTACATGTGTGGGTTCCCCACGGTCCATTTTGTCCCCTGTTCCTAGCTGCCCATATCTGTTATTTCCCTGCATGAAGATTCGGCCAAATTCATCCACCAGGCCAAAGTGATTGTAGCCAAGAGCACAGAATAGGACCTATGAGTTAAGAGAGAGGGCTGGTGGGCACTGAGTTCCCACCGCAGGAACCCTGATATCCGGAATCTCCCATCTGCTAAGCCTCCACCTTCCAGCTCATCCTTTTGACCTTGTCTTTCCCCGGGCCCCATCTCCCTCCCTGGTTAATGGTGGATCCCCACTCCTATTTTAGACCATTAGTACCCAAGGCTCCATCCCTCCGGGATCCTACCTTGGCAGGCAGGGAGAGAGCAAGCGGCCTCTGCTGGTCCAGGGGGTCAAAGGCTTGAAGGGTCCCAAAGAGGTCACGATACACCCGTGGGGTATGCACCTCAAAATATACTCCCCCCTGGTCTGGGGGGTCAGGAGCCCTTAGCTCAGCAGCTTTGGTCACCCATTTCCTCGGGCAAAGACCCCACCTGGGATGAAAGCTATAAACCCAGGGAGTGTCCACACCCACTAGAAAGGTGTAAGCTCCGATTCCTGGGAACCTACACCCAGTTCTTCCTGAGGATGCCCTAAGGGGCTCACACCACACAGCTGGAATAAGGGTGACAGTGTCTACCCAAAACTGGGGGCTTGTGAAGAAGGGAGGTGGTTTGTACCTGTGATATAGAGAGCACTGCTCTGGTTGGAAGCCATGCAGGTCACACGCAGATGAGGCAGGCAGCAGGACACCTTCCTGAGGGCCAGCTGAACCGTGTAGGAGCGTGGCTGGTCCAGCTGTGTCTCATTCACTACCAAAGAGTAGATCTTTCCTTCCTCTGGGGAATGAGGGAAGGGATACAATTATGCTGGGATGAGACTCATCTATATCCACATTAATGTCCCAGTGAATCCCCTGAACCACACAGATGACTGCTCTAGAGTTACTGCTCTAGAGAGGCTGGAAGAAAAAAGGGTAGAGATAAAATGGGAAGAGCGGTCTCAAGTCCCCCAGACCTCAGCCCCAAGAATAAGTTGGGGAACTATGTCAGCATGAGAGAGGAGGAGCAGGAAAACTGGCCATGACACATGGCAGAATCTAGTCTGAGTGTTGGGAGGATGACCTTTGGGGGCCTGCATGGCAACACGAGTCCAGAGGTCTCAGGCTTGAAGGGGTGGTACAATTGCCACTGGGAAAGGGGCGTGGCTTGGGGTATTAGGTGAGATGCCTGGCATGGTGGGTGGGGGATTAGAATTTTAAAATTCAGGCATTCAGTGGAGTAGTGATTTTTTTTTTCTTTTTTCCTTTTTTTTTTTTTTGGCAGTAGGGTCCTTTTTTCACATGAAATATGATGCCCAAGCCTAGCCGAGGAGGCAGATAAAAAGGGCTGTGTAGATGGAGAGCTGGAGCAGGTGGCACTCAGGACCTTGTGTGAAAGGCCCGTATTCCCGGTCCCTGCAGCAGCCCTGAAGAATCTGCAGGAAACATCTGTAAACCACTGCTTTAGGCCACACCCACACCTGTGAGGAGCAGCAGAGCCCGCTGGGCCTCCTGCCCAAGCAAGGAAATCTGTTTGAAGTTCATGGAGTGGTGGAAAGTCATCTTGAAGACCCGCTGCCCGCTGGACTGCAGGTAGACCTCCACACAGTCACAGGACCGGCTGTCAGTGGTGCCTGCCACTCCTGACTGCTCCCGAGTGGCCAAGACATAGAGGTATTTACGATAAACTGTGTCACATCTTGGGTCAGAGGCAAACTGTGGGGAAAAATGAGACTTCTAGAATCCAGGGCCTCAGAATGGGAAGAGAGTGGGTGGGAGGTAAGATACTGGGGTCCAGGGTAAGGGGGGTATCCTGAGAAGGTCAACTCAGGACTGGGGCCCCAAGTTCTCAACTGCCAGGGTCCTGCGACTTACATCCTTGGCTCCACGACATAATACGACATAGCGGCATGCCCGCTTCCACTGGATCTGGCCAAGGGTGGAGGAGATCAGAGCATTTTTGAGGAAGAAGAGGGTCCCCAGGTAGTCAAGAATGAAGATGTGGTCCTTGGTGGGCAAGAAGCGGCGGTAGCCATGGGCTAGCAGAGGGGCAACACTCTTGCTGAGACATCGGCGACGGCCACCAAATGCCTGGAAATACAGGCCCTTCGTGTCTGGAGAAGGGAAGGAGACGGAAGGTTCAGGGGCTGGGGCTATACACAGGAGGATGGGTCAAAGCTTGGGCAAACTAGATTTCTCAGACATCATGCTATTTATCTTTCCCTATCCCTAGGCCTGTAAAATACAGCCCTTTGCAAGACCATGTGAAAAGCTTAGGTTAGACTCCAACCTGCACCTCCTCAGCCCTGGGCCACACCTGTGCTGTTAAATGAGCCCCTCTTTGGTCTAACTTTGTATGAAAGATGAGAAGATAAGAATAAATATGTAGAAAAGAGGCAGAAAAGGCACTGACCTGACCAAGAAAGGCCAATAACCTTCCCTCACCCCAGAGGTGGATCTGCTTTCTGGATCAGTCTTCTGCCCTAGTCTGTGCATGACAGAAGCAATTGGATAGGGGCTCGCTGGAGGACTTAGACTACAGCATGGTTCTCAAGTTGGGGCTGACTTTGTCATCAGCTGTCATAACTAAGGAGGTGCTGGTGGCATCTAGTGGGCAGAAGCCAGAGACTATGCTAAACATAAAAGAATGCACAAGCCAGACCCCACCACAAAGAATGACTTCACTCAGGGACACTTGGGTGGGACTTCTATCATGGGGTAGCCCTGGGGTTTCAGGGAAACTACTTCCTGGGGTCTGACTTGGACAAGTTGTCAAAGCAAAGGGCCTATGAGGTGAAGAGGTGTGCCGAGGTCATCAGGCTAGTTTACAGAGCAGGAGTCCCAGAATAATCCAGGATGGAGGTGAGGAGAGAGGGGCACTGGGGAAGGCATACAGTTCAGAACAGCGGCTCTCTTCCAGGGCCGGACTCCAGAACCCTGCTCCCGCAGCTGCGGACTGAGCCTGCGGCAGATGGGCCTCCACACGCCCTCGGTGTCACACACTTCATGGAAGTAGCGGCAGGTCTGCCCTAGGGCCACTGCATCTCTTACTGGGAGGAATGAGATGATGTGCTCCACCTGGGGGTGGGAGAGGATGTTGGGTCTTTTGCAGCCCTGGAGTGGTCAGGTCCTCCTGCCTGCATTCTCCATGCTGCCCCCCATCAAGACTCACCAGCTCTGGGGGAAACAACTGAACAGAAATAGGGTTCCCTCTTTCCGTCTTCTCTTCACCCCCATGCTCTGGGCCACAAGAAGGACAGCTCCGCTTTACCTATCAGCAGAGAAGAGGGGTGCATGGGAGTTCTGTGAGGATTGTACCTCTTTTCCATCTTGATCTCAACCTTTTTTTCATTTTCTTTTTCTTTTTGAGGCAAGGTCTCACTATGTAGTGTAGCCTGGTTTTAACTCATTATGTAGCTCAGTCTGGCCTGGAATGTGTGCCAAACCTCCTGCCTCAGCCTTCTAGTGCTGAGATTGTAGGCATGCACCACCATGCCCAGCCCTCTCAACCTGTCTTTCATAAACTCCTGTCTTAGGGCTCATCTGACTTCTACTTTGCGCTGTCAAATCCGAAGACCAACCCTCCCTGTCTGCTTTGCTCCCATCCTCACCACCCCCTCACCCGGAGCTCCGCCTTCCGGCCGCACAGCCCAGTCAATTTTTGCAGCTTCTGTCTCTGGCTTCTCCTCACCATCCTGACTGTCCCCTCCCTGCTCCTGCCCTCATCTCTCTGGGCCCTGTCCCCACTGTCTTTCCCACACCATGTCCCCTATCTGGGCTTGGGGGAACCTCTTGGGCCCCTCCCTTATGGAGTTCAGGCCAAACAAACCTCTCTGTGACCTCACTGTCCAGCTACTGTGACCTATTCTCCTCAATGTGGTCTGGGACCTGGCTGATGGGTTTTAGCTCATGCCTAGCTGGGTGGCTCATGGGACATGCATGACACTGGAGAAAAAGTGTAAATGCCTAAGAGATGAGGCCTTGGATTGCAGGGGGTAGACTTTTCCTCTTGAGGTCTTTTCAGCACCAATGCTGTAGAGAAACTGGTGAATCTTATGCAACTCAGCGGGCTGGGCCCTCCAGGGATTTGTAGCTCAAGCATACAAACTCAGAAAAGAAAAATGTAGGACAGCTTGACAGATGGGAAGTTGAGGGGACCATACTCTGACTGGCTGGCCCACAGAGGAACCCAGCACAACTCTTTACAGTCCATAAAAACACATCCCGAAGCAGGTTGCTTTTCAGGGGCCCCGATACATCACTTATCAGGAAAGATAAGCTAGTAAGGAGGGAGAGGGGGCTGGATTTGTTCAGGCTGGCCTCCTGCCTCAGCCTCCACTCCTGGCTACGAAGTCCTTTTACAAATAGCTTCTAGAATACTGAGATCCGGTTATTACAATTCCTGCCCAGGGGAGCTCTTCGGGTGATGTCGGGGAGCCGGGTAACCTTCCCTCGACTATCTGCACGGCCATAGGCTCCAGGATGCTCCCCCCGCCCCCGTCAACGTCCCAGGGGTCCCAAGACCCTGGCAGGGCCTCAGCCTCTACAGCCGGAAATCGCCCTGGCGGCCTTTTCGGCTTCAACAACTGCCTGCGCGCTGGCCTCAGACTGCCCTTGGCCTCTCTCACGCCCTCGACGCTGGCTAGCTCCCTAACACGTCCGGTTCGCACGCATTACTCCAGTCCGTGGACTGCAATCCAGCACGCTGCACTCAATTTCTTCACTTCAGTCTCAAAGTTCTAGCTCACGCGCTTCCTTAGCGAAGAGATCGCCTTCTTGCCGATGCTATTGGTAGGTAGAACCATCCTTAGGCGAAAGGGCTGGCCAGGTTCCCTCCAGAGGCTCTAATTGGTCTTCTTGACAGTCAGTCGCCTGTATCTGGTTCGCGATTGGTCTTCGTTGGAAAAGGACGAGGGGCTCCGGTTTGCGGTCTCTGGGTCTCTAGCCCTATACTAGCTGAGCTCTAGCGTCTCCTCTCCGAGTTGAACCTGATTGGCTACATCTCTAGCCCTAGGGATTATGATTGGATGAAACTGCGCGGGGCGGGCCGACAAGGAGCAACAGCCGTTGGCGAGTGCTCCATTCTTTCCCCCTCCTTTCCCTCGCCTGGCTTCAGGACCCGAGGCTCCACCCTCTCCGGGGATTCTGATTAGCTGCTTCCGATGTGCCTCCTGATCGCGATTGGTTCTTCGGGTTCCTGACCCCTGTTCCTCGCCCCCGAGGCGACTACGGCGGCTCCGAGGAGGGGGAGGGGAAGGGAGGGACGGCCGGTCCCGTCAGTCAGGCAGCGGGAGCCGCCGAGAGCGGATGGCGGCGGTAGTAGCAGCGCCACTCGCCGCCGGGGGAGAGGAGACGGCGACCACGACCTCAGTACCAGGGTCTCCGGGTCTGCCTGGGAGCCGTAGCGCAGAGCGAGCCCTTGAGGAAGCCGTAGCCACCGGGACACTGAACTTGTCTAACCGGCGCTTGAAGCACTTCCCTAGGGGTGCGGCCCGCAGCTACGACCTGTCAGATATCACTCAGGCTGGTGAGTGCGTTGGACGGGGGCACCACTGCGACCCTCATTTGCATAGCCCCGCCCGCCTATGTCTGGCCCACCCCCTTCACCTGGCCGCGGGGTTGCTCGCCCCTCCCGGCTAGCATAAGATTGCGACCACCCGCTTCCTGCTGTAAGAATCCCTGGGCTTCGAGCGCCCTTCTGGTTTCACTGAAAGCCCAGTCTCTGAGCGTTGTGAGACCTCTCCCCTTTTTATTTGTTGCGCACCTGCACTGCGGTCCCGCCCCTCACCTGGTTACCTCATTTGCATGACCTCTTCTATGATCGTTCCTTAAAGCAGCTGCCGAGCTTTTCTAACCACTCCTTTCTCTCCTTGCTTGTCGTCTCCAGCTCCTTTCCCCGTTCCACCGAGATCCGAGCTGCCCCAGGCACCTCTTTCCCCTAGATCGATCGTCCCTAACAACGGGATGTTTCTTCTGGGATGTTTGCCATAGTCCCGCCCCCTTGAGTCTAGGCCTCTGCTCTTCACCCAGGCAACCTATGGAAAAATGAGCAAATCTCTTGCCTCTCCTAACTTTTCTCTGAGTTTTTCTGCCTATGATTCCTGACCTCTTTAGCTGAGAGTCTTCCTCCTTCGTCTGTGTAATTATTGTGGAGTTTGCGACCTCATAAGGACCCTAGAATTCCCACTTTAGTTTTTGTTTTCTCTGAGGGAGAGACTTGAGGCAGATGCCTAAAGGAAGGAAATCATATCTCCTAGCTGAGAGTGCCCACACTCCTGGAGACTTTTTCCACTCCCCACCTGAAGGATCTCTCTTAATCATGCTCCTTCCACCCTGATATCTGTGGCGGATGGTGAACTCTGCTAGGACAAGTAAATCAGGCCTCAGCTGCTCAGTAGGCAGCTTGTGACCTTGGGCTGTCAACTGAGAGTTGGGGATCAGGAGGGGATGAGTGTATTCCGGAAGCCCACAACTAGGCTGGGCTGTGAGGAGGGTTTGGCACATGGGGCTGGATAGAAATGTGCATTTCTTCCCAGGCAGGTGCATGCCTGCCTGCACACACTCAGCCAACCCTAGGCATACTCTCCCCTTCCCATTCTGGGGAGAACCACTTTAAATTACTTCTCTTGCCTTCTATGCAGCGAATAAGTTCGAAGGGGTGAGCCCCACAAACCGTTCTTATCCCTCTTAGACGCCCCCCCAACCCCTAAGCTCCAGATTGACCTCAGCAGCTGTGTGACACTTGCCGTCTGTTCTTTTTCCCCTCCCCCTTGCTTGTTTTTGACAAAGACCAAATGTTATTCTTTACTTCCTTAGGGCTCTGTCACAGTGAGTGGACTCTTGGGGAAAGCTACCAAGAACTGCTAGCCCCTCCCAGCTCCTGTCCCCTCCCAGCCTCCTCCTCCAGCATTCCGGCTTAGGGTGCAGCCAGGGCTCCTGTGAGTTCCCCTTGACTGGTGAGGCGGGAAAATCCCTGCTTCCTGAGAAGCCCTCTCTGCCCTGCTCAGTCCTGTCAGGGCCCAGGTTCTAGGTGAGGTGAGTTGTATCTTTTCCAGATCTCTTTCTCTGCACCCTTTCCCTAAGCATAGTGCTCCCAGCCTGGAGTGGAAAGGGGAAGTGACAAAACCCAGAGTTGCCTACACCCCGCCCTACATGTCATCTTGTCCTCCAAAAACCGCTCTGCTGCTGGATCGATCTGAACCCTCTCCTGCTTTCCAAGCTCTTTGTGTCTTTCTTCCCAGCACGTTTCCTATGCTTAGGCCCTTGGCATCCCTTGGACTCTGTTCCTTGGGTCCCTCAGTAGGGAGAGTCTGGGGGAGGGGCCGAAGTAGCAAAGGAGAAGTGTAGCTCATTCACAGACCACATCCTGTGCCCCTGGCCCTGCCTCCTCCAGCTTGGGCTCCCTTCCGCTGCTAACATTTGCCCTGACACCCACCACTTACCCATCAGAATTTGGTTTCCACTCTTTCATCCACATGTGCATGCACAGACACACTGGTGGATGCAGAGGAAGCAGACAGGTGTTGGGCATGGGTGGGAGGGCCAGATGCAGTCCTCCCACCCTCTCCGGAACTGCCTTCTTCCATGCCAGGTGTTCTGTATATGTATGCCAGGGCTGGGGCAGAGGGAGAGAGTGAGTAGTTCCTGGGCCATTAGGCTGTCATCTATACTGGCAAAGATAGAACCTACCTGAGACAACCTACTTCATTTCCTTGGGGTATATGTCCAGCTTCCTTTCCCTTTAGCCTTTGCTCTTCCAACACTCAGGAGAGCCCTGGAAGAGGCTCACCAAGATCTGTTGCTTGGGACTTCCCCAGTAGGGCTGGGCCCCTCCCAGTGCAAGCCGGCTAAACAAACAGAAACAGGTTTCTAGAGAGAGGTCTGTGCAGTCAGCCTCTTGGCACTGTTGTAAGGAGCCACTACTTGAGATGAGAAGAGAGGAATGGTTTCTTCCCTCCTCTTGCTACTCTACCCCTGTACACCCAGGATACTTACAAATGTGGAGGATGCTTAAGTCAGGAAGCAGAAGAAGGCTGATAGGCTGGAAGAGGGTGGGAAGGAGGCCAGAGGACCCAGAATGGAAAAGGCTGAAAGATTCTGGCTCCCAGCTCCAGCTCATCCTTCTGCCTTTCCCTCCTCATCCTTAGGAATCTGGACCTTCATAGCCCCTTTGTCTTGCGGACTGGTAAATTGTTATCCAGCATCCAGGGCCTTAATCTCTAGAGCTGGGATATAGTGACTTTGGTTTCTCCCTATGTTGAAAACAGATTGTGGTTGGGAGGAGGGGCTCTCTGGTTTTTTGAGACATGTACGTCAGGCTGGCCTTGAACTCACTGTGTAGCCAAGGCTGGCCTCAAATTTGCAGCAATCCTCCTGCCTCTGCTTTCTGAGTACTGAGATTACAGGCGTGTGCTAACACATCTGGCCAAAGGGCTCTCTCATCCCCAGAAGTTTTCCATATTATTTTCTCCTTGAGCCTTCCACTCTATAACCTTACTCTTTTCTTTCCTTTGTGTGTGTGTGTGTGAGTGGGGGTGGGGGTGGAGATTGAACCCAGGACATTCACACTGAGCTACATCCTGAGTCCTTGTTTAATATTTTATTTTGAGACAGGGCCTCACTAAATCACTAAGCAAACTGGGCCCAAATTTTGATCTTCCTATCTCAGCCTCCCAAAGTATGGGATTACAGGCCTGCACCATTACACACAGCTCCTTTTTTTTTTCTTGCTGGGCCTTGTGCGTGCTAGGGATGTGGTCCATCACTGAGCATGCATTTAGTATGCACTGACCCCCCCCACCACAGGCTGTTTTCTTGTGAATGTATCTCTGTCCCATGACTTTTTTTGTACCAGGGATCGAACTCATGACCTCATACTTGCCAGGCAGGTGCTTATGCCACTGAGCTAAATCCTTGGCCCTGCCCTGTGACATTTTGCTTTCCACTTCTCCTGGCATCTCAAAACACAAAGAATCATAAAAGTTATATAGAATCCACCCACTCTTCCAGGAGAGCTCATGGTTTATTCCTCCCCTATTTCTGAATAACTGGCTTCTAAGGCCATTGCCTTCCTGGTCATGCTTAGAAAACTTTATGCTTCATTTTGCAGGAGGTTTTGTTGTCTCTCCAGGAAGGAAGCCCAGATTATGTGCTAGATTTTTTTTTTTTTTTTTTTTTTTTTGGTGGTACTGGCCTTAACCTAAATCCTTTACATTAAGTGATACCCATCTATTTTATATTTTTTTTATTTTGAGACAGAGTGTTGCTCAATCATTAAGTTCCCCAGGCTGGGCTTGAATTTGTGATTCTCTTTCTTCATCTCCCGAAGTGCTGGGATTATAGGTGTGTACTACCATGCCCAGTTTGAACTTGATTCTTTAGATTTGCCAGGAGTAGGTAGCTGGGCAGCTGGCTCAGGGGACATTAAGGTCCCCCTGTGCAGATTTGGGCCTTTCAACTGCTCTCCCTTGATACTTGCTTCTCCTAGACCTGTCCCGGAACCGGTTTCCCGAGGTGCCTGAGGCAGCGTGCCAGCTGGTGTCCCTGGAGGGCCTGAGTCTCTACCACAACTGCCTGAGATGCCTGAACCCTGCCTTGGGGAACCTCACGGCCCTAACTTACCTCAACCTCAGGTAGGAGGGGAGCTTGTCCTTATGGCCTCAAGGATCAGTGTTTAGCAGTTGAATGACCTCCTCTCCCTGAGAGGAGGGAAGGGCTCAGAAGCTGTGCCTGGGAGTGAGCCTGCTGCCTTTCTCCTTTCCACAGCCGAAACCAGCTGTCATCGTTGCCACCCTACATTTGCCAGCTGCCCTTGCGTGTGCTTATTGTCAGCAACAACAAGCTGGGAGCCTTGCCTCCTGACATCAGCACTCTGGGAAGCTTGCGACAGCTTGTGAGGATGGGGAGCAGGGCCCAAGGAGGGACTGTTGAGCCGGGGACCTGGGATCTCTTGGTGGGGAAGGCCAGAAAAAGGCAGGAAGTACTCTTAGGGAAGGACTTGGACTGACAGCATGGCAGCTAGAGACAGACAGGAGGGGGCAGTTTCTGTTGATCCCGGCCTTACACTTCCTTCCCTGCTGCTTTCTTGATTGCAGGATGTGAGCAGCAATGAGCTGCAGTCCCTGCCCATGGAGCTGTGTAGCCTTCGTTCCCTGCGGGATCTCAATGTTCGGAGGAACCAGCTCAGCACCCTGCCTGATGGTAAGGAAGACAACTGGAGGGTGGAGCATGCATGTTTGAGTCTTATCTACTCAGGCTGCTAGAACAAAGACACCATAGAAGGGATGGCTTATCAACAGCAGTTCTAGAAGCTGTGAGGCCAAGCTCAAGGTGTCAGTGTGATCAGGTTGTTTCTGGTGAGGGTCCAGATGGCAGACAGCCGACCTCTCAGTGTGTCTTTGTGTGGTGGAGAGCAGAGAGCTCTCTGGGGCTTCTTTTAAAAGAGCACTAATCCCACTCACGAGAACTCCACTATTATGAGCTAAATTACCATCCAAAGGTCCTGCTTGCTAATACCACTTTGACAGCTCTGATTCCAGCTTTGGGGGAGAGGGAAAGAAACAGGTATTCAGTCTAAAACCATTCATCTACCTTGGAGAAGGCAAGGAATCTTTAGATTCTTGCCAGAGTTGTGCAGGGCTTTGCAGTATTTAACACAAACTGTAGCTGGCCACATCTGTAATCCCAGCATTAAGGGAAGTCGAGGCAGAAGGATTGCAAATTCAAGCCCAGCCTGGGCAACCTAGGCATTCAGCAAGACCCTGCCTCAAAAAAGGACTGGGATGCTGGGGATTTAGCTCAGCAGCATAAGTGCCAGCCTGGCAAGCACACGGTCATGAGTTCAGTCCCCGGTACGAAAAAAAAGGACTGGGGCTATAGGTCAATGTGAAGGCTCTGGGTTCAGTCTCCAGTACTGCCAAAGGGTGGGGGAGGGAAGAGCAAATTGTAAATGGTTTTATTTGCTCATAAGCATAGTAATCCTCTGAGGCTGGCAAATCACAGATCACTAGCTGTATTTTATAAACATAGGAACGGGCATAAAAAGGGAGGAAGTTAGTGGGTTTGCTCCACATAGAATCTCAGTGTTGGAAGGGGCCTTCAAGGTCACCTTTTGTCAAGGCTCACAAACACCTGAGTCAGGTGATGCCCTGCACCTTCTTGCCAACTCTCCCAACCCAGAAAGCCCCATTTTAACAGCTAATTGTGGTGCACCAACATTTGCTAGCTCTGCCAACTGGCACCTCACTGTATTCAGCCTGTGCTGGTTTTGTGTGTGTGCTGCCCTGGTTTTAGGTGGGGCCTGGGTAGGTGCAGGTGATGTGACTGAGATCTGGGGCCAACTCTCGAACGTGTAATGGGGAGAGACAAACATTCACAGGGACACTATGACAGCCCAAGGAGTGAGAGGGGAGGCAGGGCTCTGCTTGAGGAGCCCTGGAGAAGACTTCTTGCCAGAAGCTCAGGTCAGCATGGGCTGACTTTGGAAGGGGAAATCTTGTCCTTTACCCAGGCTGAGAAACCACCCACCATGTACAAAGCATGGGTGTGGGAGTGAGCGTGTGCCAGAAGGACCCAGTTAGAAGGGGGAGGCAGGAAGGGCCTCATGCCAGACCGGAGGGTGTGAACTTGGTTTGGAGAGCAGGAGTCATGTCACCCATTTTCTCTGCCTCCTCACCTTTTTGCACCTGCCCTCTTCTTTCCAAGTTAGTAGGTGTCTTTAGTCTGTTTACTGTTGCTGTAACAAAGTGCTTGAGGCTGAGTAATTTATAAAGAATAGAAGTTATTTGGCTTGTGGGTCTGAAGGCCAGGAAGTCCAAAAGCAAGGCACCAGCATCTGCCAGACAGCCAGTAAGAGCCTTCTTACTGCAGAAGGCATCACATGACGAGGCAGAGTGAGTGTGCCAGGCAGGGCTTGCTTTTTTAAAAAGCCGCTTCCTTCACAACTATTTATCCGTAACAGATTAGTTGTTCCTGAGGACAGAGCCCCCATGACCCAGTTAGCTCCCACATGCCCTACTTCCAAATTTCATTAGCATATAGATTTGGGGATTAAGCTTCCAACACAGGAAATTCAGGTTCATATTCATACCAAAGCAGTAGGGGTGCAAATATGCATTTGATCAGGATCATCCATGGGCTACAAAAACAGATCTCAGCAAAATGACCTGGGGACACAGAAGGATCAATGAATTCTGAGCCTGAGATGTCTGGAAGGCTACAAGGAGGAGTGATGGTTGAGCTGAACCTGGAAAGATGGAGTCAATGTTTGCTCCTTGCTGAGTGAACAGGATGTGGGAAGGCTCAAAGCTGAGGGAGTCAGGTAGATGGTAAGGTTGGAGATGCAAGTGGAAGCAGGTGGTTAAAGCCTTTCCCGTTCTGGACTAGGAGGTGGTTGTTTTATTCCACATCTAGGTCCACCATGAACCCATGCTGCCTTCTGGAGAATCAGCAAAAGTCACCCTTCTTGTGGGCAGCCAGAGCCTCTCCTGAGATGTAGGGCATGGCTAGCACAGGGCACTCGTGGGCAGGGCACGACCACCCAGTCTCAGCACCCCTGGCTGCACAGCATGGGAAGGTTTTGTGCAGTAGGTGTCACGTTTCAGTGTGTGTCTTGTGCTGGTCACTTGATAATGAGGATCCGTTGTGTGAAAGGACAGGCGAGGAGGGACTAGGCAGGAGTGAGGTCCAGCTAGGATTATGGGGTGGATGTGAGTGGAGAGAGGAGCCTGGGAGGTTGTCCTCAGCCAGCAGGGCAAAGACTGTAATGGAGCCAGGGTTGATGGGCCAGCCAGAACCAAGGGCAAGGAAGGCAGCGCAAGGCTCCAGGATCAGACCTGCTTCTGACTTGTCCCTCACCCACCCCCCAGAGCTGGGGGACCTTCCTCTGGTCCGCCTGGATTTCTCCTGTAACCGTGTTTCCCGCATTCCGGTCTCCTTCTGCCGCCTCAGGCACCTGCAGGTCATTCTGCTGGACAGCAACCCCCTGCAAAGCCCGCCTGCCCAGGTGAGGTGCAGGCTAGGTGCGCCTGGGGATGGGTCTCGTTAGGCAGGGATATGGAGGGGACCCTTAGGGCAACCCAGCAGGATCTGGGAAGCCATTTTCCTCCTGTCACTTCCCTACACGTGCCTCCTCACGCAGATCTGCCTGAAGGGGAAACTTCACATTTTCAAGTACTTATCAACAGAGGCTGGGCGGCGTGGAGCTGCTCTGGGGGACTTGGCCCCTTCCCGCCCCCCAAGTTTTAGTCCTTGGTAAGTCTCAGTGGGAAGGAAGGAAGCTCCTTACTTAAAGAAACTGTATGTCTCTCTTTGGCCCCGGGGATGCCCCTGGATCTGATGGGAGGCTGAGGAGGGCTGCTGCTGGCGTGAGTCTGACCAGTCTTCCTGGCTGGCCACAGCCCGGCTGAGGATCTGTTTCCAGGACGTCGGTACGATGGTGGGCTGGACTCAGGCTTCCACAGCGTTGACAGTGGCAGCAAAAGGTGGTCAGGAAATGAGGTAAGGGCCTCCTTTCTATGAGTGATCGGTGGTGTCAGTGCTGGGAGAGGACCTCTGCCCTGGGAACCCTGGCCTGGTACTGAATCATGGAGTGACAGGTGGTGGCTAGAGCTCTTTTCTTTCCTGTCCCCACTGTCCCTGGAAGGGTCGCCTCAGCAACGGACCCCAATCTCAGTCCCTCACAGTGCCCTTCGGGCCTGGGGCCTCATGACCACCCAGCACTTCAGAAAGCCCCCTCCCACCGCACCCCTCTGCCTTTACAGTCTACAGACGAATTTTCAGAGCTGTCGTTTCGGATCTCAGAGCTGGCCCGGGAACCTCGGGGGCCCAGGGAACAGAAGGAGGATGGCTCTGGTGAGTGGGAGTGGATCAGGGAGGCAGAGTGGCAAGGGCTGCGCCCCTGCCACGTGCTGACTGATGGGCCTTGGCCCCTCCAGGGGATGGAGACCCTGAACATATTGACTTCATCGACAGCCATGTCCCTGGGGAGGATGAAGAGCGAAGTGCAGCTGAGGTGAGGACCCAGCCATGACCCTCCTCTAGGAAGAGGGGAGCTAGGGGTTGTCGTGTCTGGGGACCCAGCCTCCCTTCACCCTCTGCTGTCTCTCCTCAGGAGCAGCGGCCTCCTGAATTAAGCCCTGCAGCAGGGGACGGGGAGCGGGGACTCAGCAGCAGGTATCCAGCCTCGGAGCCCACACCCTGCCTTTCACGGGCAGTCCCTGGCCCCTCTGCTGGCCCTGACCAGCGTGTCCTCCTGTGTGTCTCCAGGCGTGAAGAGCCTGCAGGGGAGGAGCGGCGGCGCCCTGACACCTTGCAGCTATGGCAGGAGCGAGAGCGGCGGCAGCAACAGCAACAGCAGCAGCAGCAGGCTTTGTGGGCTCCCCGGAAAGACAGGTACAGGGCCAGGACTGACTGGACTGAGCCAGCCAGTGGACCCCATGTAGGTGATGCCACTGGGCCCCCAGGTTGCAGCCCATCTGGCAGCTGACTGCAGCTCTCCTGTACTTGCAGTTTCCTGAAGCTGGGCATCAAGGCCTCAGGGGGTGGAGCCACCCCATCCACTCAGACCGCCTACAAGTAGGTTCCCTCCTGGATGCCTGTCCCCAGTGTCTTCTACCCAGCCTTCTAATTCCCCTCCGTCTCTCCTCAGTGGGGCTCCCAAGCCCGGTGTCGCCCCGCTGGGAGCTTCAGGGACACAGGGAGCCCCTGTGGCTGCTCCTCCCTCCCAGGAGCCCCTTCCTGTAGTTGGACCAGGTGGGCAGGGACTTTGGGAGGAGGATGTGGGTGGCTTGTGGCCTGAGGCAAGAGTGGGACACTGGAGTCTGTCTCACCTGTCCCTACCCCTGGCTCTGGCCACCAGCAATAGCACCTGCTCCCCGGCCACATGGCTCCATTCAGAGACCGAACAGCTTCCTCTTCCGCTCCTCCTCTCAGAGTGGCTCAGGTGGGTTTCCTCCCCTACACTGCTCTTGCTTTGGCCAACACTAACTAGGGGACTGGTGTCACCTCTGGACTGTGGGCTCTTCAAGTCTGTTGTTCCTTTGTGTTGAAAATTCCACAAGCAGAGAGGCTGGAGGAATGGGTGCCAGCCCCTGGAGATGAGCCCATGCCTTCTTCCTTCTAGGCCCTTCCTCACCAGACTCTGTCTTGAGACCTCGGCCTCCCCCGCAGGCTTCAGATGAGAAGGAATTGATGTCTCAGCTGCGCCAGGTAAGCAGAGGCAGCACTGGGGCAGGGAGGGGGGGCTGGAATCAGCATGACACCTCCTCTCCCCAGGTCCCTCAGCACTCACTTTCTACCCTCATACCTCCCCTGAGGGGGACGGTAGGTGAGTCCCTGCTGATGCCCCTCCTGCAGGTCCTTGAGTCGAGGCTGCAGCGACCCCTGCCTGAGGACCTGGCTGAGGCTCTGGCCAATGGGGTCATCCTCTGTCAGCTGGCCAACCAGCTCCGGCCACGCTGCGTGCCCTTCATCCACGTGCCCTCACCTGCTGTGGTCAGTGGGGTGCAGGGAAGGTGGGGGCGGGGGCACCAGTGGCTTCTCCCTCACACTTTGTTCATTGATGTTTTTAACTTTTGTTGGCATGACTGCAGTGCATAACGATGATTTGTCATGGGGAGTTGGGACATGTGCATAAGGTGTCTTTTATTTCTTTTCACATCCCCTTCCCCTCTTCTCTGTTCATTTTTTACCCCCAGCCAAAGCTCAGTGCCCTGAAGTGTCAGAAGAATGTGGAGAGTTTCTTAGAAGCCTGTCGAAAAATGGGGGTACCCGAGGTATGAGGGTTGTTCTGTGTGCTAAATGGTGGTGGTGGCCGGAGCTCCCTGAGCACTTTGCATGGGTGGCAGGGTTCCATTCACAGGGTGTCTGCTCCCAAAAGAGGTGGATCTGCACACCCCTGCCCACGCCTGTCCTTGGCCTGCATGTCTCCCTGCCCCACCATCTCCCTTCCCCGCATGTCTCCCTGGCCTGCCATCTCCCTCCCCTGCCATCTCCCTGCCCTGCCGTCTCCCTGCCCTGCCGCCTCCCTGGTCCACCGTCTCCCTGGCCTGCATGTCTCCATGTTGCTGTGGCTGTGGCCTTGGCATGTGTGGGTGGGGGTGGGAAGGACTGTCTGGCTGCTGCTGCTGACATCTGTCCTCTGTCCTTGTCCACCACCCTGCCCTCCTTCTCAGGCTGACCTGTGCTCGCCCTCGGATCTCCTCCAGGGCACCGCCCAGGGGCTTCGGACCACACTAGAGGCTGTGAAGCGGGTTGGGGGCAAGGCCCCCCCACCTGCCTGGCCCCCATCTGGTCTGGGTGGCTTCGTCTTCTTCTACGTGGTCCTCATGCTGCTGCTCTATGTCATCTACACTCGGCTCCTGGGTTCCTAGGGCCGTAGTCCCCCTCCCCACTTCTATTTATAAGATTCCTGCTCACCCCCCCCACACCAGTGGTGCCTTTAGCCCCTACCAAAGACACTAGTGTACCCCTCACAGACACTGACCTCAGAGGCCCCACTCTGGTGCACCCAGACCCTGGGTCCCCCGCCTCTGGCCTCCCTCCTGTAGGCCCTGGTCACGGCCTTCAAGCCTTTCCCGCTCTGCGCAGCCCCCATCCTCCAGGGGTGGCAAGCGCACCACTCTTTCCCTTCCTTCTCCCTTCCCCCACTGGCTGCTATGGGGGGCTAACTTATCTCTATTTTGTAGAGAGAACTCTATATTTGTAGGGGATGTGGGAGCCCAGGCTGGGTCCCCACCTCTGTGTATAAACTGTACAGACTGTGGCCGCCTCTCTGTGCGTTTGTGTCTGCTTGCGGTCCGCCCCGGACGCTGTGTCACCCTGCCTGCTCCGGCATTTCCCTCTGGAAATGACAGGCCTCTCTCGCCAGCCTGAGCCTTGACCCCCAGTGTGAGCTCCCTTCTGTTACCCGCTGGCAGCTCCCCTGTGTCTCATCTGTTCCCAGGCCGTAGGCGCAGTGTCTATAGGGCCCCAGGGCAGGGGGAACTTAACCTGGGCCCCTCCCCCCAGGAGTCCTTGTGCCAGGCCCACCACATCCTGGAGGAGGAGGGGACCCCAGGCAGGGGCCTCCCCCACATCGCCGCTGTGGTCCGTGCACTGCTGGAAAGGCCTTAGGGGTGGAAGTAGGGGCGCAGGGCCCCAGCTGCCCGCCCACCCCCACCCTGGAACAGAAGACAGCCTGGGCTGCGCCCGCCAACAAGAACTTGGTGAGGGGGGCCTGGGCCTGGGCCTGGGCCTGGGCCAGGGCCACCCCTCCGCCCTGGGGCAGCAAAGGGTCTGGGCGGAAGACCCCACGTGGCTGTTGTGTCGCACGCAATAAAGAGAAGCCCGAGCCCTCTAGCTGACCCTCAGGTGTGAGTGTGTCTGTGGGCAGGAGCTGGCAGCCAGGGGGCGTCGCGGGGGAGGCACACCGCCTCCGCTTGGCGGAAACCCGCAACACCGCCCTCGGCGCGCGTGGCCGCTCGCGGGCCCTGTCACCAGGGGGCGCCCGTGGAGCTTGGCGGGAGCGAGCGCGCCACGTGGCGGGAAGACGCATGGGTCACGGCGGCGCCGCGGCGAGGCATCAGGGCGGTGAGCTGGTTGCAGCGTCCGGGAGGGGTCGCGTTCGGAGGGCACCGAGTGGGGCCGGGTGGTCGAGGAGTGGGCGAGTGGTGGGCGCAGGGTGTTGAACGTGGCCCGGAGCCTCCCCGGCGGCCGGACGCAACATGTTACCGTGGCCGCGGGGCGCGGGCAAGGAGACAGCAGCGGAGCAGGCGGGCGGTGACCAGGCGGAGGCCTGCGGCTCCAGTGAGGAAGCCCGGAGGGAACTCGGAAAACCCCCACAGGACAGGTGAGGGCTTGGCCGGGCCCCTCGGGGACATCTGACTGGGGGCCTTGGAGGCCTTTGCCGGGCTGCTGTAAGATTAAGAAAATTGCGCGGTCCCGGGCTCTGCCGGAGAAGGGAAATTTCATTGTCTCTGGGACAAGGCACCTTGGTCCTGCCCTCGGCTCGGAGGATTCTTTGGAAGGGAGCCGCTGGTGGGGAGGCCCTGAGTGGAGGTGTGCTCTCTCCAGGCTGCAGCCCATGGCCCTTAGGCCTGCTGGGCCCCGGAGGCGACAATTGCTGCCCCGATACCCTGCCGGCCTGGCTCCTGAGCCGTCCCCGGGAACCCCAGGTAGGCCGAACCTTGATGCCTTTAGCCCCAAGACCTCCCTGCCTGTGAGCCCGTCCTAATCTGTTCAAGACCCTCCCCCCCCCCAGTCCCGCTTTCTCCTCAGGTGCCTTCCTCAGGGATGCCACTGTTCTCACCCTGGGACCCCAGCTATGGTGCTAAAGCAAGACCTCAGCAGGTGTGGGTGAGCTGCGGGGATCTCTTCTGGCTCAGGTTGGCAAGGATGTCTCAGGAAGACACTGAGGCTCAGTGGTCCCTCCTGCCCTCCACAGGCCCCTGGTTGCGAGTCAGGCGTGACCTTCACAGGCCGGACACTGTGTCACCCCTCCTTCTGGCCCATGTATGAAGCCTGGGGCAGAGGCCACAGGTACCAGGCCCCCATCCTGGGGCATCAGAATGGACCACAGGCACCCAGGGATGCAGGTACCTCTCTCCTCAGGACATGTGATGCTCACACGTCCCTGGGGCATGGGTGGGAGGCCCCAAGATGCCACTGTCACAAGTCCCTCCTTTCCTCACAGGGTTCCCAGTGATGTGCCCTGAAGATGTCTTTTTCTTGGACCCTCTGCTACCCCCTGGGCAGCGAGTTCCCCTGTACCTGTCTGAGGTCCCTCAGCAGGTAAAAGTGACTGCCTTCTGGTATCTGTGGGCTTGTGTGGGGGGCACGTGGGAGGCAACACTTCTCCTCTCTCCTCAGGCGATGAAGCTGCAGCTCCCACCTCCCATCATGTCCCCCACAGTCCATCCCTCCCAGCCCAGCGGCTACTGCATGACCCGTCTTAGTGGGCCTGAGCTGATTGCCATTACGGGCCTGCTGCAGATGAGCCAGGGGGAGCCCAGACCTGGCTCCTCGGCGGCTCCTCCAAGTTCTGCTGGCCCTGCAGAGCGCATCTCTGACCACCAGAGCTCCTCGGGAAGCACTGATTCATCTCTGCCTAGGACCTCAGACAGCCATTGTCCATAGCACCCCTAGGGCAGAGTGCCTCCCCTTCTGTTAATAATAAAACTTGGTTTGCAAAATGACTCCCGGTGGCAGGTGACAGTGCGACAGGGAGGCAGAGCCAGGATCTCTTCTTCTCCCACTGCATTGGCTGCTTTCCTCACATTCTTGGCATTCACTGAGTACCCCCTACTGTGGGGCAGGGATTCCACTCACTTCAGAAGGCCAGGAAGCAAGGTACCTTTAATGCCTGGGCGGTGGTTCTCAGTCCCAGGCTGGAACTGACCCTTTGGGAAGCCAGCCTGGGAGAAGAGAGGATTGTGTGGGCCCGTGATTGGCCCTGAGAGGAGCAGATTGGAGAGGGGGCACACCACTTTCAGGGTGCACTAGTGGTGAGATTCCCTAGAGCTCCCACACCTCTTTGGAGGCTCAGGATTCTGCCCTGGGGTGGGGTGGGGGGGAGGGGTCTGGCTGGGCAGTTCTTAGGCTCAGAGAAGACACGTGAAGTTGCCACAGGGGTGTGTGGGGTCCCAACCTGGCTTCCTCCAGATAGGAGTCTATGTCTGTGGCATGGAGAGCCGGCCAGAGGTTGATTCCGTCGGAACACTGCAGGGACACAGGATCAGGACTTCAGCTGAGAAAGCCTGGGTGAGCTTTTGAAGAGAATGGGAAGGAGGAGAGGCTCTAAGATTTTTGCCTGAAAAAAATCCAACTCTTTTTTTTTTTTTAATCAAGAAAAATAATAAAGCCCTGTAAGAAACTGATGGGTTTGGCAGACAAAAATTAGTAAGAGTTTAAAAGATTTAAACAACTTAATTAAAAAGCCTGATATGAAAGAGCACTTTAAAGATTTTTCAAGGCACAAAACCAAAATTTGTAATAACAAATGCAATGCATTATTTAAAATGCAGCTGTGCAAGGTCTATACATTCTTTTCACAATCATATGGAACACGCGGATTCACATTTTATCACAGACTTCCCTTAATGCAATTAAATGAGAAGTCAACAATAGGGCCGGGGATTTAGCTCAGTGACCTAAGTGCCTGCCTGGCAAGCATGAGGTCATGAGTTCAATCCCCAGTACCAAAAAAAAAAAAAAAAGTCAACAATAAAAAATGGTGAAAAAATGCATTTGGAAAAGCATACTCCTAAATACTCTGAGTCAAACTATGAAACCTTTAGTGCATACATACCAAGATGTTTGAGAACTACCTCAAATGGTACTTAGGGTAAGTTTATACTTTCAAATGGATTTATGAAAATACAAAAAGACAGGGCCAGGGATACAGCTCAATGGCATAAGCACCTGCCTGGCAAGTGTAAAGTCCTGAGTTCAATTCCTGATACAAAAAAAAAGAAGACATTGGAGTGTCATCAGGCTGACTTGCTCAAATCTGTGCTGTTTCTTTTGGTGTCTTAGCAAAATGGAAAAAATCCAACTTCTTAGCTGAGATTGGTGGTACATGCCTATAATGTCAGCACTCTGAGGTGAGAGGATCTCAAATTCAAGCCCAGCCTGGGGAACTTAATGACTTAGACCATGTCTCAAAGTAAAAAGGGCTCAGTGCAAGGCTCGTGGGTTCAATCCCCAGTGCTGCAAAAATAAATCCAGTTTGTAGGGGGACCTCTGGAGGATTTCTTGGATCTGAGCCATGAAGACCCTTGGCCACAGTGGGAGGGATTAGAAGGCATAGGAGGGGTAATAGTAACCTTGCCCTGCCCAGTGCCCAGGTCTCTCCAGTGGCAGGCGCCTCTAGAACTTGATGTGGGTGTCATTCTGTGGGAGTTGGATCCTGGGTGTTTGGCCTGCGCCTTCAGAGGGGAGACAAGGTCCAGCTTGATGTAGTTGAAATTGCTGTCTGGTGCTGTGGTCTGGCAGTGTCTATTGCCACCTAGTCTGTGGCAGAACACTGGATCCCTGGCAGGCTCGGTCCCCTGAGAGCCTGGGTCCATCGTGGGCATGTATTCAGCCCCGCCCCATCTTGGCTGCTGAAGGAATGCCCATGGACATCATTGCTACTCACTCAGGGGCCCCACTGCATTCCATATGCTCGTAGTCACCCCTGGCACCCATGGGGATGCAGCCCCCCCACTCCGATCCAATCCTCTAGGGTACAAAGTGGCTACCACCAGTCTTGCCAAGGTCTTGCTTGCTCTATGCTCTTCCCCAAGTCTCCTGGTTGGGCCATGGGGATACAGGATCCCCAAGCAGGCCACAAGTACTGCTGTCCCTGAGTTTTTCATGGTGGCCAGGATGGTCTTGTGTCCACTGCGGTATCAGGTGCCTGCAGCCACAGCTCCCAGGGCCCGACAGGCACTGAGCGTCTGAGTTCCAGGAAAGAATTCCAAATGGCCACATCGGTGTGCACTGAGCAGAGACAGGTGCAGGACAGGCGGTGGCAACAGCCAGGTGTCCCCTGAACCCCTGCTCCAGGGCTTCCGTAGGAGGCTCAATACCCCTGACCCCAGGCACAGATGGTAGCCACTGCTGCCCAGGCTCAGGTCCGCCCCAGACCCTTGGGCTGAAGCATCAGGGGCCATATGTCCTGGAACCCAGAGAGGATCCAGGGCTCAGGCTCCTCATGGGCACTGGGACCTGGAGACAACAGGTTGTCTCCCTCTTCGAGTCACCCGAGGCTCCTGGGCCAGAGACTGCAGCCACCGTCCTGGAAACTGCACACGCACAAACGCCTAAAGTGTAAACTATCAGGGATTTAGGAGAGGGCCAGGTCCACGACCCCCACTCCCAACCACACTCTTCCTGCGGCTGAGGCGGCACCTCCTGCAGGGCACTCTACCAGGCCCGCAGCTCCCCCTAGCTGGCTGCAGCCACGCCCAGGCTGCCATACGACATAAAGATGGGGTGGTGCTGGCGTGCATCCACATGCTTGCAGGTTTGCACGCTCCCGCTAGGCTCACACTGCGCCAAAGGCAGCAGCCACTGGGCGAGGAACTTTTTTTGCCTGTGGCCGTCGGGGCGAGGTGGGTGCGGTGGGTCTACCCGCTTCACCAAGAAGCTGTGCGCTGGGACTTCTCTTTCCGCAGGTGGCCTTTGGAAACACGTGTCAGCTGGGCAGGGCCAGAGCAGTGGCAGGCTGAGACCAACTTTGGGGTGTCCATGGAGTCACCACCTTCAGGCTTCATCTTGGGTGGTGGAGTGGCAGATTAGGTAGGGCCTCCTTTCCTGAGCCACCAGCTCAGGGAAGCTGAGGGAAGGCCAGCAGAGGTGGCAGGCCTTGGAAGGGAGCAGCGACCCGCTGACAGTGACCCACCTAGGTGGCTGGCGTCTATACCCTCCTCTGCACATAGTATGTGTCCTGTGATACCAGGGCTCCTAACACCTCCCAGGCTGTCTCATTGAGTCTCAGATTGTGCGGCAATCCCCATCCCCACAAAACCCGAGAAACCTGGGTGCAGAGTTTGAGTCCAGTCTAGCTCAGGTGCCAGCGTCTAGGGGACCCAGCCTTAGCAGGGGCAGTGTCTCCGCCAATCAGCTGACTGGTCTTGGTGGCAGAAGAAGGCCGCCTTCTGGGCAGACCGTGCAAGTGGGAGGCCAGTTGATTGCAATACAATCTGCCAATGTGGCACTGGCAATTGGAGGACGACCAACCAGGTCCCCCTTACAGCAGTCACTATGGCTACAGCCACCTCAGGCTTCTAGGCATCCGTTGCCTGTGTGCTACCACCCCACCCAGGGATGTTTGTGGCGTTCTGTTCTTTTAGATCTCCAGGGAACCAGGGCTGCTGGGCAGTGGGCTCATTTCTGAGCCTCAGTTCAGTTTCTCCACGGTGCAGAGTGTGAGAGCTGCCTTGGGATAGGGAAACTGGCTTGGTCCCTGTGCACAGACCCTACCCACCAACATCCCAGTCAGGCGGCCACTGAAGGTCTCGTGGAAGAAGACTTGGCCACCTCTCAGGGACACCTCCTTCGCACCACCCCCCTCATACCACCACTGCCCCATAAAGCCATCCTGGACCCAAAAAGGCGTGGATCAGGGACTTCCTTGGTGAAGGTCTGTCTCTTGCACTGAGAAGTTTGGAGGGGTGGGGACTGACATTTTTGCACCTCAGTTCTGATCCCAGGACTGCTGGCACAGTTGCGTGTGTGTGGTGGGGCTGTAACTGACCAGTGCACACTCCCAGACACGCCCCAATTGACACGTAGTGGGACCTTAGAGGACTTCAGCAGACCTCGTGATCTCATCCCCATGGCGCGCAAGCTGTGCAGGGGAAGCTGAGGTCTGGAGAAGCAGCCAAGCTGTGGCCCGTTAAAGAGGGCGTTGGGGCGGGGCTTCCTCCCAAGGGTGACAGCTCTACTTGGAGACCAAAGCAGGGAACCTGGTTCCTTTTCTCACACTAGTCCAAGTGCAACTTGAGCAGGGGAAGGGCCGGACTTCCTGAGGAAGGGCCCAGTTTGCGCCTGGAAGCTTGGTGAAGCCAGCATGCTGTGTGAGGAGCTAGAATCCTTGGACAGTTATTTTTCACCCTTCAGTTAGGGTGTTACTGGTGATTGAAACCAGAGGGTTTTTTGGTTTTGTTTGTCTTTTTGAGACAGGGTTTCATTTTGCAGTTCAGGCTGGCCTTGAGCTCACTTTGTAGCCCAGACTGGTCTCAAACTTGCAACCATCCTCCAGCCTCAGCCTCCCGAGTGCTGGGCTTACAGGTGTGTACTGCCACACTTGGTTGAAACCAGGGTTTTGCACCCTCCAGCTTTTTAATTTTGAGAAAGGGTCTCATTAAGTTGCTACACTGTCCATGTTTAAACTTGTGACCCTCCCAACTCAACCTCCCAGAGTGCTGGAATTACAGATGTTACCACACTCGGCTCTTGAACGTATTTTCAAAGGTCACGTTGAGCCAGATTGAGAGGACCAGCAAGCATCACAAGCATGGGTGTCTGGCTTGGACCCCAGGGTTTGCTCCAGCCAGAAGCACCACCACCCCCAAGCTCAGGAGGTGCAAGGGCTGCTGCCCAGAGGTGGGTGTTGCTCGAGGAGAAGCAGGTTTGCCATGGATCCTGAAATAGCCACCAAAACAGCCTACATTCAGGGCCATAGGTATCTCCTTCCTTTCCCAGCCTTGCTGCCACCTCGGGGAGCAGAACATGTGCAGGGCCCATATGTGCTCCTGGCCTGAAGCTGCATTTCCCTGGCTTGATTGGCAGTAACTCAAGGAGGGTCTCTTCATTGCTTCTCCTTCCTGCCTCCCTCAACCAGGTCATCTTGCGACACGTGTTCTTGGGAAATCGCAGCTGCTGTCACAGACAGCTCCATAACACCCCCTTCATTGAGCCCTTGGGGTGCTAGGTGAAGATGAAAGCAGGAAGCAGCAGCAGTCCGTGTGCCTGGGGTGTGGACAAGCAGCAGTGGGGGTGGGGCGAGGGTAGTGGTGGTAATCAGTGCCAGGTGATTTGGCCTGCTGGGTGCGGGGAAAAGCTTGGAGTCAAACTGACTTACATCAGTTGCCATAGCAACAAGAGTGCCCTTTGCCTTACCCAGACAAGATTTATTATTGTCTGTAGCCCTGGTAACTGGAGTGGCTCCCCCGAGACAGGAAGCACAGAACCTCAGCCCTGGTAGGTGCGCCCCTCCCACCTTAGGGCACCGCATTTGCAAACCACCCACCCTTGTCAGGTGTAGGGCACCACATTCCACATTGCCTTGGAAGAATCTTGGGACCAGGGGACAATTCCACCAGGAGACTGTGCTCTGCAATGTGAGGCCTTGTTTCTCTGTGGAGACTTAAGGACAAAGCCAGAGATTTAGCCCCATGTTCTCCAGAGCATGGTCACAGTGCTGGCCAGGGGCACGTGTTGAGGGGAGGACATGGCCAGACTCGTGGTGAGGGGTGAGTTACTCACTCCGGCTGCGTGGTGCACGCCTGCCAGTGTGTGTGCTCAGGCTGCACGGGAAGGGACGCGGCATCGGCAGCTGGACATTTCCTATCAGGCTGGAGAATTTTCCATCCTTTGCCACTGGCCTGGAGAGCAAGCTGGATGGAGAGGGGCTGGGTCTGTCCATGCCAAGGAGGGCAGCTGCAGTCCTGGTCTCAGCCTGGGCCCACAGAACTCTTAGTTTTTCTGCCCTGGCTAACTGCCCGTGCAACTCCTCTGGCTGGTCATCCAGCCCAGGCCGGAGTCCACAGCGCAAGGAGGGACTGGAGGGGAAGCAGACTGTAAGCCCCAGCAGCCAGTGGCTAGCAAGGGATTCCAGGAACACAGACCAGTGTGACAGAAACACAGGACCGCAGGCCTTTCAGCTCCTGGTCCTTTAAACCTCAGGCAGGGAGCAAGGAAAAGGAGAAGGGAACCAGGGAACAGTCAACCCTAGACTTTGGCTTCCCTCCTTGCCTGGCCCTGAGCACAAAGAAAGGGAAACAGAAATAGAGAGGACATCTGGGTGTCCACACCTGTGATCCCAGCACTCTGGAGGCTGAAACAGGAGGATTGCCACAAATTCAAGGCCAGCCTGGGCTACCTAGAGACTCTGTCTCAAAAAACCAAAACCAAAAACAAAACAAAAAAAAAACCCCACACACAAAAAAACAAAGCAGGGTGTGGTGGCCCAGTCCTGTAACCCCAGCACTGCGGAGGCTGAAGCAGGAGGTTCAGTGCAAGTAGGAGACCGGTCTGGGCTACAAAGTGAGCCCAAGGCCAGCCTGAACCCTCAGTGAGACCCTCACTGTCAAAAAAAAAAAAAAAAAAAAAAAAAAAAAAAAAAAAAAAAAAAAAAAAAAAAAAAAAAAAAAAAAAAAAAAAAAAAAAAAAAAAAAAAAGTAACAAAAAACAAAAACCAAAACCCTCCAAAAAGACTAAAAAACAAAACCAAAAGCCAAACCAAAACAACAAGGACAAGCAGGGGATTTAGCTCAGTGGCATAAGCACCTGCCTTGCAAGCGTGAGGTCGTGAGTTCAATCCCTGGTACAAAAAAAAAAAAAGACAGAGTGATAACCAAGGGGTGGTAGAGAAAAATAGTGGCAGAAGGGCACAGAGAACATGGAAAACCCTGGGAGCAAAAGACAGGGGTCTACCTGAGATTCCACAGGAAGAGGGGAGGTGGGGAAAAGTTAGGCAAGTAAGAAGTCAGACAAGAGGTCTTTCCAGAAAACTGCAAAGCAAATCAGCGGGTGGGCCCAAGCCCAATTTCTCTGCTGTTCTCTGTGAAGACCCCGAGAAATCCCAAGAATGAGCAGCTGAACGACCCAGAGTTCCTGAGCCATGTGAGTGGGGGAGGGACCTCACTCAGCACTGGGCAAACTGCACATATTTCCCCAACTTCTGTCTTGTCACCGAATAGCCCAGACACCGGGCTGTTGATACAACAGCCTCTGGTGGCAATGTCTGGGGTGCTGGTTTACCCCTGGGGTCCATGTCCATCTCCACGGTACTTGGCTCCTCTAACCAACCCTGGTGGGAACCCCCCACCCTCTATCTCCTGAACCTCAACTCCTACAGGGGTCCCTGTCCCAATACACTCCTTCCCATTGTTGCAGGCAGCTGAGTGAGTTGGAAATATTATAGGCCGTTGAGACAGGGCTAGGTCCTCAATGGAGCCAGTGCAGACACCTGGCAACTGCAGGGGAGAATGACACTTCCTGCTGTGGGCCAGGCCTCAAGACAAAAGGCCAAACAAATGCACCCATATCCTGAGGACTGACACCCTAAATAGTTCCCATCTCCCTAGAAAAGGCACTACTCTGTAAGAATGCCCGCTTTCTACGTGACTCACTTCCCCATTTGTCCCTAATGTAATCATTTTTACCTGAACTTGTGATCTTATTGGCTAACTATGGTTATGTCCCACCTTATGCCCATCTACCTTGTGAATTCCCAGTCTTCTCCCACCTTGAACCCATGTTTTTACTCTATAAAAGTCCCTGGAAAGACAGAGTCCTTGGCAACCCACTTGGAACCCCTTTGTCTCTCTTCAGACAGAAGCTTTCTTCCTCTCAATAAATATATTCTACTCTCCACCTCCGTTGTTCCTAAAATTCATTCTTCGATTTTAGAAAACACGAGCTTGTATCAGACATAGTAGGTCGGGAGTTCCACTGCCCTATATCACCATCGCCAAGGTGGACCCCGGCTCTGACGTGCGCTGCCTCTGCCTGGCAGTGATCGAGCTCCCTTGTCATCAGCCCAGGCAGGCCAGATGGGTGGCGCCTGGGCAACACTCAGCCCTGTTTACCGATCCTTGACCCCAGACCCACCCAAAGCAATACAAGAGCCACTTTCTTTTTCTTTCAAATGCAGTTCTTTTCCAACATTGCCTGCAAACGAGCTTTGGTGCAGAGATTTGGGAGCAGGGGAGGCACATGGGAAAGAAAAAAAAAATCCCCAGCCAATTGCACAAAGCCTTTCCCTGGAAAAGCCCAGGTTCTGGGGTGGTCAGGACATGTGACTGCCTCCCCCGTCTCCTAGGCTCTGGCTTTGAAGGTCCAGGCACAGATGGGGTTCATCCCATTCCCATTAAAGGGCAAGGGAGAAGGGCTGGGGGTGGGTGCATATATATGTATGTATGTGCATATATATATATTTCTATAATAAGCTATATTAGAAAATTCTCTCTATGTATAAATATAAAACACTGGTATCCAAACATGACACTGACAGATAACTAAAGTGCTTGACAGGAGTCAGGCATGTGTATGTATGCAGATAAAACTATGCATCCCGAGTGCCAGGATGGGGGCGCTGGAGAAGCAGAACAACGGAGGTGGAGAAAAGCAGGTGCAGCCCAGGGTCACAGAGGCCTTCTCAGCCCCAGGGCTCTCTGGTCCTGGTCCCAGTCCACACTCCTCTTCACACCCTCTCCGCACTGTGCGCACCTCTGTTTGGGAGGAGCACAGTGCTGGAAAGCTAAGGGGAGGAGGAGCCCTTCTTCTGGGAATGGCTGGTCAGTAATGGCCATGCCATCCTCCTCCCCTGGATGGACCAGAAGTGAGGGGATCACTGTGTGTGACCATGGCAGGAGAGGAGGTTGTCTGTGTCACTGGTCATTTGAAAAACATTCTGACATTGGTCCTCCGGGCCAGCCCTACCTTCCCCCCTTCCTGGGCTCCCTGATAGGGGTGGCTCAGGAAGGGAGAAAGCCCCTGGGCCACTGCCCCATGCTGTGATTCATCTGGAAGCCCCCAGCAAAGCATCAGCACCTCCGCCATCCTTGGGACCCTGTCTGCAGCCAGGCTTGTTCTGGTCTCAGACCTGAAGAAGTGCCCAAGGCAAGGAAGGGGTTACCAGAGCTTTAGGGAGCAGAGGGGTCCCAGAAAATGGGGAAGAGGCCCCTCCAGACACAGTGCTACAAGAACGGGTTGGTAGTTGGAGGTTTGGAGGCAAATGGGCTTGGTGAGGATCCAGTCTGGAAGGAAAACAAAACGAAGTTATTCGATTAGGATTAAGAACAGATGGAAAATAGAAAAATGCATTTCAGGATTCCCTTCACTTGCAGAACCACCCCGGGAAGGGAGAGGACAGCGCCTGGGGGCGGTGTGGGCCACAGCAGAGCCAGGACGGAGACACTTGTCTCTAGCTTGGCCTGAGTCCCAGCCCATGCTGCCCTCTCCTGGAAGGATTCTGTTCCTAGTGCCACACGAGGCACTTACCATGAAGGGGTTGGTAGAGATCCCAGCCGGTTGGCTGAGTGGCCTTTGCATCAGCCTGGTGGGTCCCAAGTCCCCAAATGAAGAGCCTGGGAAGCAAAAGCAGTGTTGTCAGCCGATATGACTGGCCCCTGTTGTGCTGCCACCGTGGTAAGGCTCGGCTACACCTCCAGGCTACATCTTAAAGTGACAACCAGAGGGGATCCTCAGGAACCGTGGCATAGAGTTAGAGCAGCTAGCTGGGCGACAGAGGCAGTCCGCTGCTCCCCTGCTCCTCCTACTGGCCAGAAATGGAACTAGCTGAGAGGTGGACTGGGGCCCAGAGGCCCCAGCAGCCCTCCCCATCTTGTAGGTGCTGCATCCTCCCACTCAACCAACCGCAGGCTGAAATAGCTCTTCCCTGGACCTGGACTGAAATGAGTGTGGACCTTTACTCCTCATCATCCGCCCTTCGCCAATGCAGTGTAACAGCGGTTTAACTGCCATTTATGTGGCATTAAATATTATAAGTTGTTGAGATGATTTAAAGAAGAAAGAGGTGCCTAGGTCCTGTGCAAATAGCATGCCATTTTATATAAGGGACGTGAGCCCTCGTGGTTCTGAAGCCAGCTTCCTGTGGCACTGAAGGCCGATGATGCACATGGAGGGGAGCTGGGGGTCACAGAAACCCTTACCATTTTGCTGCGGAGTCAGTGATGTCTGCGGGGGGAACAGTGGTGAGGGGAAGGTGCTGGCAAAGGCGCCAGAGGGTGGCACTGGCTGGGCGAAGCCAGGCCCGGCACTGCTCATCCCAAAGCCAGGCCCTGCGGAGTGACACGAGGCTGAAGTGAACTTCCACGAGGGATGAGAGCAGTTTTCCCTACACCCCTTCCCAGAAGAGGCCCCCAGAGGGGGACCCTGAGTGCCTCTTCAGCTTCTCCTGAACTTACCAAGCATGCCATCCTGCCCATGGCACCGAGGGCAGCGGTCATGAACACAGGCACCACACAGAACCGGGGGAGCTCTCTGTCCCTACTAAACTGCATTCATGAGGGCGTTTTACCACCCTTGCTTTTGCCCCCTCTCTAAAATGGGCACAGTGTATCTCTCACGGGCTAAGGAAACTGAGCTCCAGGAGCCCATCCATTCCCTTCTCCTTGGCCTGGAGACCGCAGACAGCTAAAGGGTGATGGGTAGGAGTTTGGGAACACAGAAGCAGAGGCTGCAGAGGGTGACAAGGGCAGGGTTCTTATTTCACAAGGGTCCCCCGGAAGCTTAGGGATACAGGCCGGGGCCGTAGACAGGGGACTCCCTGCCACTGTCAGTCTCATGACGACAACATTCAGAACAGGGCTCTTCTTTGGTTTCTGCAGTGCGGAGGATGGAGTTCATTAGGTCTTGCATAGGCTAGGCAAGTGCTCCACCAAGAACCACATCCCAGCTGCTATGGTTTAGATCTAGAACGCTCTCCAAATGCTCCAGTTCAGGGAAGGAGGTTTGGAGGTGACTGGACCTCGGGGCGCTGTATCACCAGCGCATGCATCCCTGCTGAGTCAGAGCTGAGTGTGCTGTGAGGAGGGAGGCCTGGTTGGAAGAGGCTGGTCACTTTGGAAGGTCAACCTTTCTCTCTTGCTCTTCCTGCTCTCTCTGCTTCCTGGTTCCCCTAGGTTGAGCAGCTTTTGCTGCCAAGTCCTTTTGCAATGCCATTTCCGCCCTGGAGCCAGCCAAACATGGACTGAACCCTCTGAAGCCATGAGTCAATAAACCCCTCCTTTAAGTATGGGGTGCCAGCAAAGGGAAAGTGGATCAATATGCCAGCCCTTTTTATTTTGAGACAGAATCTCATTAAATGGCCCAAGTGGGGCTCAAACTTTTAATCCTTCTACCTCAGCCTCACTAGCAGCTGGGATTACAACAGGTGTGCTCTTAGTTTTCTCCTAGTTCTAAGGTTCTGATTGTGTGACTTAGGGGCTTTTCATTTTAGATTCCTGTGCTGGCCTGGGACAGAATAGGCCTGGCCTAGGCTCATGCACAGGCGCAAGGGCTGCAGTGAGGCTTCTGGCTGCTACTCTGACAGTAAGAAATGAGGTGCATGTGTGTGGTAGGGGAAGTAGTTCCCTGGAGGGTCTAAAAAGGGCGGAGGAAATGGACACAGTGGCACAGGCCTGTAATTCCAGCACTTGAGAGGCTGAGGTGAGAGGATCACGTGACTTTGAAATCGGCTGGGCTGCGCAGTGAGTGAGGTAGCATAAGCTACCTGAAAGACCCTACTAAAGTGGAGAGGGAAGGGGACAGTGTAGGTGACTTACCTGGGGCCAGGCCATTGGGTTGGAATGGGTTTGTGGAAGGCAGCTGGGGCTGGGCTGCAGGCGCGGCGAAAGGATTAGTGAAGGCTGCTTGGGGTAGAACAGGAAGACAGGAAGTTACCTTTTATCCACTTGCTTAATCCTGGGATGACTACACATTCCTCTAAAGCTTGGCCTGCCTCTCCTGCTCCCCTCCCTGTGCAGTCTCTGCTTTCTTCCTGCCACGGACCCATAGCACCCACTGCTGGTCCCCCCAGGTAGGTGGGACTCACCTCCAAAGGCAAGGTTTGTGCTGCTGCTGCCAGGCGTGGCAGACTGGAGCGTGGGGACCTGGTTAGCCATTCCGAAGATGCTACAGGGTGCAGAGAGAAATTGGGGTGCTCATCCTCCAGGGCCAGGGGACCCATGGCCCCTGTGTTCTCAGGACAGGAGGGGAACCAAGAAGGAGGCAAACATGAGGAGCTGAGGTGGGGCCAGCCCTGAGAGGACACCTGCACGCACCTGCCAGGGACACCTCCAGTGGATAGCCCAGGTCCCAAGAGGCTGCCCACATCTGTGAGGTTGCTGGGCTGGCTGGCAGCTGCAAGTGGAGCGGCACCGAACGGAGTCACCTGGCTGCTCCCTGGGCCACCGTGAGAGATAAAACAGGAAGGGCTGGGGTGAGACAGGAAGAAAGGGGCAGGAGGTAGAGGCGGGCTGCAGCGGAGGAGTGGGTTTTGGCAGGGAGGCAGCGCTGGCTGCTCTGAGGCAGCTCATGCTCCCCTCAGTGTGGGAGGGCTTGTCCCCCCGGCAAGGGCAAGGTGACAGCTCAGGTATCCCCAAGCTTCCCAGTGCTCCAAGCTGCCACTGGAGAGAAATACAGTTCCTCCTTGAGTCAGGCCATCCTCCCACCTGTCTAGTTTGGCTTACACTTCCCAGATGGAAACGTCTGTCCCTTCCTCCAGCCAGCACCTGTTTTTATTGATGTGTCACATGAAGGGTGAAGCAGAGGAGCTGGGAAGGACAGAAAGTCCAAAGCACACCCGAGAGACACAGGCATTATGCAAAGAAGTCCCCAGCCGAGTTGCTTCCTCTTGGGAAGCTACCTTGACAGACGCCCCGAGCTTGGGCACCCTGGTCCCAGGGTCAGGCAACTACGAAGAGCTCTGTCTTCACATCCAAGAAGCAAAGCACAGAGGGCCAGGCCCATGTGGAAGTAAACAAAACAGCCAGAGGAGCGCGCCTCGGAAATCCTAAGCAGTATCATCACAGGGTATGCACGGGGCCTGAGTCTGTCATTCCACAAAACCCTCTTTTTCTGTGTGCTGGACTCCTCTGCATTGCGGGACCCTGTCAGCCACGCAGGGATGCTGTGAGGGTAAACTGAGACCATGGATGCAGGGAGGCTAGAAGACTCATTCCTACTGAAGCCAAGAAAACTGCTTAGTGTCCACAGCACACCGGTGCTCAATCAGGGTTTATAATAGGCAGATCCCAACAGGAGTCAGAAGAACTGGATTCTAGTAGCGGCTCTGCTACTTGACATGACTCTGGACAACCATCCCCTTCTCCTGAGCACCCCTCTCCCCTTTCTGCTGTACGGGAGATGGAACCAGGGCCTTGAGCATGCTGGGCAGGTCTTCTACCACTGGCTGCACCCCCAGCCTGCTGAGCCCAGTTTTTTGTCCTGCCCGCTTACAGGGTGGCTATAAAGACCCTCTGAGGTATTTGAAAGGATTCTGAAACCTGTAAAGTGTGACACAAACGGGAGGCACTATTTTACCTATAAAGAACTACTTCCAGGGTCGCAGGTGCGAGGCAAGCTCTCACAGGAACTGTATGGTAGCTGCTGCGGATCGAACCCAGTGACCAAGGCCCTCCCCCGCACTCCACCCTCTAGCTTTGCCTTTCAACAAGCCCTGGCCACTAACTCCTGCTCACATCATGTTCAACAGAAACCTGTCTTCCAAGGGCCCTACCCTGACCACCAGGGTGAATTTGATCCTGGATTTCTTCTTGTAGCACTCTGTTCTTGTCCTTCATACCAACTGATATATTTGTAGTGCTGTGTTTTGTTTTGTTTTGAGACAAAGTCTAAGGAGTCCAGGCTGGCCTTGAACTCAGGGCACTCCTCCTGCCTCAGCCTCCCAACTGCTGGGATTACAGGTGTGTGCCACCTTATCTAGTCTACAGCCTGGTTTCTTGCTGGTAAAACTTTGGGTTTTTCTCAGGGACCTAGATCTGTGATTTGAATGTCCATGCTCTCTCCCTTCTAAAGGCTGTAACAGCCAAGTGTCATGGTGCAAGCCTATAATCCCAGCACTCAGGAGGCTGAGGCAGGAGGATCGCTGTGAGTTCGAGGCCAGCCTAAAATACATAGTGAGATCTCATCTAAAAAAAAAAAAAAGCCCGCACACATCCTTTTTAGGGGCTCCTCCTCCACTGGGCTACACGTGGCGACAGCACCAGCAGCTCATGAGGCAGCAGGAAAGACAAAGTGCGTGGTTCCCTCCCTATCACCAGATCCTCAAGGCCAGCTTCACTTATCTAGTGTCCGCCCCTCCTTGACCACCTCCCTCCCAATCGCCTGTGCTCTGTGCATGAACACAGCCGCTCCTGGCTTTCTCCCAGCCAGCCAGGTTTCCCACCACAGGAGGCAGGCAGGTGGGGCGGGGACTCATGGGTCTCCTGGCCTTCGCCCTTCAGGGAAGCCGGTGCTTCTCAGAATGGCGGCTCCCTCTCCCCAGATGAACCAGGTTTTTCATGCTCTGCGGGTTTGAGTTCTAGGGGCTTCTCACAGTGAGAACCAGGTTGTCGCTTCTCCTCCAGGCTGCAGCAGGTGCTGGGCTGCAGGTTGTAATGTGCGGCCTGCGGACACTAGAGGGCAGAGCTGGCCCTAGCCCAGGTGGCCTCGGCTGCTCTAGTCGGCTTCTCCGCACAGCGGCCTTGCAAGGCAGAACCTCTCGCCTCCTCCAGCTGGCTGAGCGGCCCGGTGGGCGTGCCTTAGAGCAGTCAGGGAAACTGCAGTTTCAGAAACGTCCCTGGCTCCCTACTCCTCCTCAGACATATAAAAATAAAACTAGGCGTGTCAGAGGAGATACCTGCCTCTCAACCTCCTTCCATACTTCCTACCCCGCGACCTTGGTTCACATCAGGGTTTGAACCTAGCGCCTTGTACATTCTAGGTAAGCAGTCAACCACTGAGCTACACCCCAGCCCCTCAGTAGTCCTCTATTCAACGGGAGACTCATGATCGTAGTGGGCGAAGAAAGGGAGTGAGGAAGCCGAGGCAGGCGGATCGCAAGTTCAAGCCCAGCGTGGGCCACTTAGTGAGACCTTGTCTCAAAAAACGAAACAAAACAAAACAAAACAAAACACCCGGAGATTTAGCTCAGCATGAAGATCGTGGGCTCACCCCCGCTTCCAGAACCACACATAAACACACACACAGAGGGGAGCACAGGAGCTGCCCCTCAGTAGCATTACTTTTGGCCAAGTCACTGGTCATGTGAGCCAGTTTTCTCAACTGCAGACTCCCTCTTCCTGCACGGACACAGCGGGGAAGCTCTTGAACCCTGGCTGGCTCTGGATTTCGTTGCAGAATATTTGCTCTCTGAGGTGAACAGACACCGGACAAAGCGTTCAGTGCCTAAACAGACCATCTTCTCTCTGGGTCTGTCCCAGGAGCAAGGTCTTAGCGCAATCCTGTGCCAGGAAGGCATTTCACAAGCCGGGGCTGGGGTGTGGCTCAGGCCTGCAGCGTGTGCTTAGTATGCGTGAGGCTCTGGGTTCAATTCCCAGCACCATGAAAATAAAGTGACTCCCCTTATCTTGGCTGTTTCATCTAGTGCTCCCATTCCCAGGAAAGCGACTCTCTTGTTAAAACTGGATATTCCTGTATCCATTTACCTTCCTGGCAATGTTGTACAAAATGGTCCATTTCCCCACATAACATGGGCCATTATCAATCTTTAAATTTTTTTGGTCAATATTATCCTCCTTTGAGTTTTTGATTAGCTAGTTTGAATACCTTTTTTTTTTGAGACCTGGTCTCACTACATAGCCCAGGTACACTTCTGGTGATCTTCCTGCCTCAGCTTCTTGGGTGCTGGGATTACAGGCATGTGCTACCATTCCTGGCTCCATATTTTTTCTGAAGACCATCTGCTTTTATCCCTTGTCCATTATCTCATTCTTTTTGGCTTATGTATAAGAGCTTCATAAATGCCTTTGGATATTAACTTTGTTTTTTATGCTCTATCTGCTTCTTGTTTCATGGGTTTGATGTTGGTTCAGGATATGTATTATATACAGCATGACCTGTGCAGTATCTGTTTGTTGGGATTTATAGATTTTGTTTCCTGGTGCATAGTCAAAGTGTAATAAGGACAAGTTTGAAAATAATGTGATCAAAAGGTCCAGTAATGTTTAAATTAATTTATTTAGGGTTTTTTTTTTTTTTTTTTTTTTGGTACTGGCAATTAAACTCATAATGTTTGCTTGCCAGGCAGGCGGTGTGCTGCTGAGCTATATCCTTGGTCCTTTAATTAGGTTTTTTGAGATAGGGTCTCACTTTGTAGTGCAGGCTGTGCTTGAACTCATTATGTAGGCCAGGCTGGCCTCAAACTCATGGCATTGCTCCCATCTCAGCCTCCCAAGGTGTGTGCCACCACGCCTAAATAATGTTTAAATTTAGTACAACAAAAAACACACAGCTAAACTGGGTGTGGTCGTGCACACCTGTAATCCCAGCCTTGGGAGGCTGAGTTTGAGACCTGCCTTGGCTACATAGTGAGCTCAAGGTCAGCCTGAACTGCATAGTGAGATCCTGTCTCAAAAAAAAAAAAAAAAAAGATACATTGCCAAGAACAATGGAATGAGTGTGTCTGAATCTAGAGGGAGGATGTTTTGAGTATTTTAAGGGAAACTAATAGCAATTGTAGCAATAAAATTGTAGTTTAACTACAATTTTAAATTTAAACATTCACTGTCTTAGGTTATGGTCACCTTATGTTGATCAAACAATTATGGCAATTTCTATCAAATAAAATAAAAACATTTGGTGCGAAAAGAAATAATATCTTGTGAGACACCTGATGAGAATTGAGGCCTGATCGGCCTCCTCTGTGAGGCACAAAGTAAAAGTCAGTACTGCTGAGATCAGGCTGTTCACTGAGTGTGCACTAATGGATGGTGGTCAGCAAAGGGATCCTGTGTTACTTAGTTGCTTGTACTCATGCTCCAGGGAATAAAAGCAGGGTGAGCCACATTCTCGGGGCCCCTCTGCCCACCAGAGGCAAGACCTCCTGCCTGCCTGCATGCTAAACTAAATCTGTGTCTGTTTTCACCCTTGTTCTCCCCCAGGTTAGGTAACAAACTAGCAAGACCAGGTCCCTACAAATGATACTTGGGTAGGGAAAGACCAGAATGGGCTGGGTCTCCATGGGTGGCCTGGGCAGGGACCTGGGACTGGCGTAGACCGGTCTCCTACAGTATCTCTTTATCTCTTAGGTGTCAAAATTCATGTATTTTCACATTTATATTCTCAATATCTAGTGTACTGCCAGGCATGTGGCAAATATTTACATTGAATGAATTAAAACTTCAGGGATAAACATATTTTACATTTTAAATCTCATTTCTAAATTTTGCATGAGTTTAAACAACTACAAAAATCAAGCAAAATCTACCAACTTACCTCTTATTATTATTATTTTTGTCTTTTTGAGACAGGGTCTCACTATGCAGTTCAGGCTGGACTTGAGCTCACTTTGTAGCCCAGGTTGGTCTCAAACTTGCATCGATCCTCCTGCTTCAGCCTTCCGAGTGCTAGGATTACAGGCATGCACCACCACACCTGGCTTATTTTTATTATTTAAAAATATGCTAAACAAAATATACTTTGAGTTCTTAAGAAAAATTACAGTGTGTCTGCATCCACCTCATTCACTCGATGTGGCACTGTGCAACTCTGGGATATCCCTCAAAGCTAAATGACCATGAAAAGTAAACATTTTGAATTGATTCAGGTACTGAGGCAGCCATGGCACTGCAACTGAAAACACTCATGAAAAAGGACTTCCAGAACTGCTTCAGGAAGTGGCAAGAATAATGGGATATGTGTGTCTGGAGTAAGGGGGAATATTCTGAGGTGGATTAATGCTAATGCTCCTTTTACTGTAATAAATCAACTACTCACCACATTTTTTGATCATACTGCATATAGTTTGGGCTGGAGAGGTATCTCACTAATAAAGCACCGCTTAGTATGTGTTATGCTCTGGGTTCTACATCCAGTACTATTTTTAAAAACCAGAAGAGAATATATAGTTTACTGATTATAAAGTTCTATTTATATTTGTTAGATCAAACTTGTTAAGCAACTACTCAAATCATCTTTATTGCCTTTTTTTTTTTTAATCTTATTGAGACAAGGTCTTGCTATGCAGTTCAGGCTGGCCTTGAGCTCACTTTGTAGCCCAGGCTGGTCTCGAATTCCCAACAATCCTTCTGCCTCAGCCTCCCAAGTGCTGGGATTACAGATGTGTGCCACCATGCCAAGCTTTTATTGCTTTCTTATCTACCTATTATATCTAGTAATCTTGTGTGAGAGTGTATTATAGTCTACTCTATTGATTTATTAAATGCCCACCATGCCGAGTAGGTTTTGGTTTGTGAATCTCAAGGTTCATTGTCAGTTACTTTAAAAATGTGACTGTGAGAACTACCTTGTGAGTTTTAACTTTTATTAATATAAAATGCCTCTTAATAGTCCATTAAAAATAAATAAAATCAAAACAACTGCAGCTCAACAGTTCTCAGTGGTACAGGGGAAAGTCTCAACTTTGCCACTTTGTGGGCCTCATGACTAGGTGACCTGATTAACTCTCCCATCTAAAAAATAGCTCAATGGTGATAACTCTTTGGGGTGGGGTGGAGGGGCTGAGTATTGAACCCAGGGTCTCATGCATGCTAAGGACATGCTTTCCCACAAAGTCCTGGTTAAACTGCACATGGATCCTTTCAGAATTCAAAAGTGTGCGATCAGAGGAGCTTAGGCGGGCTGTGGGGCGGGAAGAATAACTTACCAAAGCTGTAACTTCCACTTAGCATCCGACTGGCTGGCATTGAGGGTAGAGAAGGGGAAGGCAGGGGGAGGGAGAAAGAGAGTGCGTCACTGGTCTGTGCACAGACATCCGGGTCTACAGGCTGCAGCTGCTCTCCTAGTGGATGCCCAAAGGAGGAGGCAGCCTAAGACTGTGAACACTGATGGCTGGAGGCTGAGGGAGGAAGCAAGTGCTTTAAAAAGGCTTTCAGAATCCCCTGCAGTTGGAGTTTACAGGCCTTTGCTCTTAGATGCTGAGGACTTCTGCAGACAACCTTGGCCTTGACTCAGCCCCTGAGCCTTTGGGGCTCACACAATCAGAGCACTTGCAAGAAAAATTCCTAATACATGCTCAGTCTGTCTAGGACTCAGGTCTTTCACACTTTCCAGTCACAAATAGTCTCGTGACTGCACAGCCCCTGCTGCCACTTCATTATGTGAAGAACAGGGCCGCAGACAGGCGTGCGTCACACACTGCTCCTTCCCTGGGGCCGCTTCTCTGAGCCACCTCCTTTGCCAGGTCAGTGGGATGTGAGTGAAGGGTGACACTGGGATGTGGACAGCTGGTGCCATAGGAAGAGAGAAAGGCAGCGGGTGGCAGTTTACCTGTGGGCGCTGGCTGGGCCTGGAAGGGGGCTTGGGCGGCAGGAGGGAGGCTCCCAAAGGCAGAAGGGCTGGGACTGCTGCTGCCGAAGGCATCGAAGTTGGCAAAGCCCCCATGGGAAGGTGTCTGGCCTGTAGGTGGAGGGAATATAAACCTTGTAGAGAGAAAAATCGTCTGCATAATTACATAACATACCTAGCAATTCTACAGGCCAAAGATCGCTCTGAGGGAACATCTGCCTTTCCAGAGTCTCCTTCAGAGGGACAGGGCAGTGCCCTGAGGCTGAGAGCCAGACCCATGTGGGGACAAGAGTACTAGAAGTCTCCAAGTTCACCCCCTGCGGCTTTTTATCCCTCCCTATCCATGAGGCATTAATGTTTTTGTTAAGGCCTAGTTTGGGCAGAATCATGTGGGGAACTTCCTCCCCCCACTTTTTTGGGGGGTGAGGGAAGGGACCTGAAAAAAACAAAGGGAATTAGATATTGGACAACTTTGTTCAACACTCTGCTGGCTACTGATGATGCCTGAGAAGAGGAAAGGGGAAATGGAACACACAATAATCCACTTCCTCCCATCTTTTTAAAATTTTTTTGTACCAAGGATCGAACTCATGACCTCACACTTGCCAAGTAGGCACTTATGCCACTGAGCTAAACCCCGGCCCATTTCCTCTCGTCTTAATTGGGAGAAAGTAATGAAAAAGCTCTCTCGTGTTCAATGAGGAGGAACTAGGAGCACGCCTCTACACACACCCCGCCATGCTTTATGACCAGATGTAATCCCTTGCGTAATCTCTGCCACACAACCCTGCCCCGGCCCTCCCAGGCAAACTGCTTCCTAACAACCATCACTTCATTAGACTGAAGAGACCAAGAGCTGCGGATAACTCGGGCATCCCGGGCAACTGGATGTATCTGTGTTAACAGGCGTGTGTGTTGTAGGGAGGTTCTCACTGCAGGTCCCACTTACCCGCAAAGGCTGGGAACGCAGCAAAAGACGGTGTCACCTGGGGCGCAGCAAAGGGGTCTCCTCCGATGTCAGCCAGCAGGTCAGTGCTGGCTTTCTTGGCGGTGGAATGCGGAGGTGGCTGGGAGCTCCGGACCTGGGCTGTCCGAGCCTGAGACTGGCTGACAGACTTGGAGGACAAGAACAGCAGGTGGCTCTTAGAATCCCAGAAAAGACCTAGGTCCCTTGTGCTCCCCAGGCTGCCTCAACAGGCAAATGGAGACAGCACAGAGTGGGCAACCGAGAGGCTACCATGCTGAAGTTGTCTCTAGTGCCTCTTAGAACACAAATCTAACTCATCTTCTATACGAGCTCTGACTGAAAAATACCATGAATGTTTAATTCTCTTTCTTTCTTTCTTTCTTTTTTGTATCTTTGAGACAGGGTCTTGCTATGCAGTTCAGGCTGGCCTTGGGCTCACTTCATAGCCCAGGCTGGTCTCGAATTTGCAATGATCCTTCTGCCTCAGCCAGGAGTGTCCCATGCCTGGCTAAACTTTTTAAAATTATAGTAAGACACATTTCCATGAATCCCCCTCAAAATACTTTCCTTCTCTTTGAACACTCTTAGTTCATCATTCCTATCACTTTGTTTCCTTTTTTTTGTACTAAGACTTGAACTCAGGACTGTGTGCTTGCCAGGCAGGTGCTTGTGTCAGAGAGCTATATCCCTATCCTTTGTTTTGTGACTGCCACTTCCTGAAGCAGCTCTCGAAGTCCTCTTTCCTAGGTCTCTTTAGTTGTGCTGTCATGGCTGCCTTGATGTCCTGAATTGATTCAAAACATTTCCCTTTAATGGTCATTTTGGCTTCAAGGAAGAAACAAAAGCTGCACATTTCCAGATCTGGTGAAGAGGGTGGACAAAGACACATCATTATGTTTTTACAGTTCACCTTTCCATTAGATGGCACACAGCAGCAGCATTCACCACATTTTTTATCATACCTCATAAAGACACTGGTGAGAGAGGACTTCCAGAACTGCCTCAGAAAGTGGCAAGATCAGTGGGCTAAGCATGTTCAAACCAAGAGTGCATTTTGAGAGGGATTCATAGCAATGTATCTTTTAGTATAATAAGTCTAAAAACATTTTAAAACTTTCACTGTACATTTTGATCACATCTCATCTAGGAGGGCCCAGAACTGCATATTTGTGATCACATTAGTTAAGGTAACTCTGAAATACACAGGAATGTGTCAAACAGTGTCCTGGGGCCTCTGTTTCTACTAAGCAAATGGTCAGGATTGGAGGTGACACTGACTTCCTCACACACCACACCCTGCTGGATTCTGCCTTCCAAGGGACACAAGGTCTAGAGGTGACAGACACCAGCGATAGGGACAGCTGGGCTGAGGACAAACCCACAGCTCCTCTCCAGGATAGTGGCACCTGTCACGTGGCCCACCTCACCCAGGTACATAGATGTATAGGGCAGGTGTGAGTTACCTGGCTAGAGGCGGCGGCAGCATCTGTGATAGATGGCACAGGATCCCCCAGAAGTGTCCTCTGGGGCTTTCCGTCTGGCATGGAGCCCTGGGCAGGGGTGGAGGCACTGCCTGTGGTATAAGCAGGCCCTTTGACTTGGTCCGGAGGGACGTACCTTTGAGAAAGGACAGGCAGGCTATAAAAAGGGCAGAAACTTTGCACCAGGCTCAGTGTAGGTGCTTGGGAAAACATAGGTTATAGAGGTCAAAGTTCTCCGTCATATTTTCTTTACTGATTCCCCTCCTTAGAAGTAAGGCAATTGAGCAACTTTGAAAGTTGTCTTTCTCGGGACTACGAGTGTAGCCCAGTGACATTAAGGCTTGTCCAGCATAAGTGAGGCCCTGAGTCCAATCCCCAGTCCTGCCCAGAGAAAAAGAAAATATTCTGACTTTCCTGAGCGTGTCCCTTGAGCATCGTGATGGTCATTTTTTTTCTGTAGGAATGCGTAGCTCATGCTGGGCTGCTTCTGTTTTCCTGTTTCTCTTCCTCCTTTTTTGACATCTTAAACTACCTGGGTTTCAAGTAACCACACACGCACTCATGCTGAGTCCTATTTGCAGCTTGCTATCAAGATCCCCCTTTTCAAAAAAAAAAAAAAAAAGATCCCCCTTTTCACTTCCTGGGTGTTTCTTCCTCAGTCTTCCTCAGTACGCAGAGAAAGTACTGGCATCACATTCTAAGTGCTTACACGCCAACCTGTCCTCCAGGTCCTGCTACTTCTGATAAGATTCTCTTCTACAGATGATATGCTCCCTTAGAATCCCTTCACCCTGGGAGGCTGAGGCAGAAGGACTGCAAGTTCATGGTCAGGCTGAGCAATTAGCAAGACCTTGGCTCAAAATAAAAAATAGGAAGAAAAAAAAAGTATGTGTGTCAGGGACCTGGGGATGTAGCCCTGGGTTCGATCCTCTGTACCATACAAAAAAAGAACCCTTCCCACTGTAGTATATGTGGTCCCAACTCTGGAAACATCTTAATTTGGAGACATTATGATGAGATTCAAGAACATGCTTGCTTGTCTGTTTTTGAGACAGGGTCTTGGTAGATAGTTCAGGCTGGCCTCAAACTCATAGCAATCCACCTGCCTCAGCCTCCCAGTCAAAATCATGGTTTATTTTTTATTTTTGGTACTGGGGATCGAACTCATGACCTTGTATTGGCCAGGCAGGGGATTATGCTGCTGAGCTAAATCCCCAGCCCAAAAATCATGGTTTATCAATGTCAAACTCCTTGCTTTCTGTATTGTCTTCCCCACTCTAAAGTCACCCCCAGCTTGGACAGGCACATGCCCCAAAGACCAAACAACTGGAGAGAAAACTTGGAGAGAAAGCAAAGGAGAATGGAATTGTTGTTTTCTTCACCAGGAAAACAGATGAAACCATGAATAAAATGATGAGCTTGGTGGATAAAGCTGTAGACTCTCCCCATATGTGAGATCGGTTGAGCTATAAAAACTATTTCACAATCCCATCAGCCCATCTCTCCACACCACTTCAGTCTTCTCAAAGCTGCAGAGAATGCAGCTGAGAATGCATTGTCTCTCATGTTGATTGGGGTTTTTTTTGGTCTTTTTGAGACAAGGTCTTGCTATGTATTTCAGGCTGGCCTTGGGCTCACTTTCTCTAGCCCAGGCTGGTCTCGAACTTGCAACTGTCCTCCTAAGTGCTGGGATTACAGGCGTGTGCCACCACACCTGGCTCACATGTTGATTGTTTTGAAGACAAATCAGTGCAAGTGAATCTGAGTGGAACAGATTCAATCCCAGCCTCTGTGAAATGCCCACACCACTTGGAAACTGGACGGTCAGAGGAAGCATGCCTGGACACGTGTCTACACAGCCATCTCCTTCCTCCTCCTTACCATCTTTTCTTTTCATATTTTTCCTGGAGAAACTCCTTCACCTTCTGGGGATCCCTGGAATCTGGTATTAAAGATGTCCGAGCATCAAAAAGACCCAGCCAGATCTTCCTGCAGACCTGAAAAAAAGGGACCAGGTGACAGAGGAGTTGGAGCAGAAACCATGAACTATGACAGATAGCTTCAGTGTATCTTTCCTCAATGATCACTTTCAGTGTTTCTACCAATAGAGATTTATTGAGCTCGAACACAGTGTTAGGATCTGGATAGGAAGTAAAATTTTAAAATGTGGTAAATGTTTAAAAATTTTTTTAAAATTATTATTTTTAATTTTTAAAAAATATATTACAGTAAAAGACACATTGTCATTAATACTCCTCAAAATACTCTCCCTCACTTTAAATGCATCCCATTGTTCATGCCACTTTCCGAAGCAGTTCTGGAAGTCTTCTTTCATGAGTGTCTGCAGTTGTGCTACTGTGGCTGCCTTGATGTCCTAAATCCATTAAAAAACATTTGCCTTCCATGATCATTTTGACTTTGGCAAAGAGCCAAAAGTCACACAGTGCCAGATCACGTGAATAAGGCAATGTGGACACTCTGTCATTTTTATGACTCTGCCTTTCCACTGGGTGGCACTGGGGAGCAGCAGTCGCTGGATATTTTATCACACTGCATGAAAACACAAAAGAGGATTTGCAGAACGGCTTCAGAAAGTAGCAGGAACGACAAGATAAGAAATGGGGGTGGGCACTGTGAGGGGGATTCACAGCAATGTGTCTTTTACTGGAATAAATTTTACAAATTTAAACATTCACTGTATATTTTGATCACACCTGGTACCTAAAAATCAGACTCCCGTCCTCACAGTTTCTAATTTAATGGGGAGGTCCATGCCTTAGACAGAGACATATTTATAATTACACACTGTTACGCGTATCGACAAAGGAAAACAGCTGTGTGAACCATGGACAATGAGGTTTGGATGTGGATGAGGTCAGGGATGATTTTCAGAGCCCTTAATGTTACCCTGTATGAAACCCAGTCACCCGTGAACTAAAAGTACTGCTCACACCAAGGCCAGCAACTTCTAGTCAGCAGATTTAGCTGGGGAAGGGCTTTAACTCCTTTTCAAGTGAATGACACAAACTTAAACCCAGGCAGTCCAGGTTCAAGGCAGCAGAGCTGTCCCCATTTTCACTTGGGGCACCGCCCAGGTGCCTCTGAATGTGATCAGCACAGGCTTATAACCAATTCCCAGACTGGGGGGGGGGGGCGGTGGCGGAGGAGGTACAGAGGTATTGCTCCTTCTTTTGATTCCTCATAAAGGGGTGCAGACAAACCACATTCAGTTCTGCATGTAAATATTCAAATACATAGAAGACATGAAATCTCATATACTGGCTCGGTGTGGTAGTGCACACCTGTGATCCTAGCATTTTGGTAGGCTGAAGCAGGAGAATCATAAGTTCTGGTGCTGCCTGGAAAACTTTGTGAGACTTTGTCTTGAAATAAAAAATAAAAAGAGCTGGGGATGTAACTTAGCACAAAGGCACTAAATGAGATATTATAGTACCCATTGATCATTTTCTATTATTCGGTTCAGAAAGCCCTGTAATTCTTTCACTCTGTGCATGGCTTTATACTATTGTGTTATGTTTGATATTATTGTATTTGAAACTATGCTCAACTATAGCAGAGTAAGAGATATGGTGTTAGCTACTGTTGATGTCCAGTTGACTTAATGTAAAGTACTGTGTTGTCTATGTTGTCCTGTTCTGATCTGCTCTGTACTGCCCCCTTTTGTTTTATTCTCTTTCAAAGAAAAAACAAAACAAAAAAAAACCAAAGGCACTAAGTTCAATCCCCAGGACCCAAAAAACAAAACAAAACAAAAAAATCTCCTAAAACTCAGCTGGGTGTGGTGGTACACACTTGTAATCGCAGTACTCAGGAGGCTGAGGCAGGAGAATCACCTCAAATTTGAGGTCAGCCTAGGCTACATAGTGAGTCCAGGCCAGCCTGAACTACATAGCAAGATCTTATCTTAAAAACAAAACAAAACAACAACAACAAAAAAAACCAAAACAAATTGAGAGAGAGAGAAACTCAACTCCGAAAGAAAACTGTGGGGTTTTTCTCTGATACCAAGGCAAAGCTCTGCTGGCGGGCTCACCTCATTTCCACGAGACTGCAGGAACATTACCTCAGGCTCCGTGAAAGTTGTCATGGAGATGGACTTGACTCGATGAGGGGGGTTCAGGCCTCTCCTGTGGGAGGGAGAAAGCAAGAGAAGTTCCGCACGGTTAGCATGGCCAGCCTAACTTACAGGCAGTGGGAGAGGGAGAAAGGACAAAACAGCACACAAGCCAGGCTGGAAAGAGACCCCTGCCCAGGGTTGGGCAACACTCAGGGTTCCATCCTCCACACCCGGAGCTGCTTCCTAACTCCAGGAAAGGAGGGGAAACGCAAATGTTTTGGGGCTTTCCGTGAGAGACAGGATGAGAGCCATAGCTTGTCGGCTCATCTTGGGGAAGGCAGGCATAGCGCCTCTGGAAGCCGCCTCAGACTCCAGCGGGCCCAGAGTTCAACTCAGGCTGAGGGGGCTTCTTCTAGCACCTCAGACATGCTGCTCCTTTCCTGGTAAGTCACTGCTTTTTAGACCTGTAGCACATCCTGAGGTCTCAAAGCCACAAGAATACAAATTTCTCAAGCATAAGTGAAGGTAAAAATGAAGGCCCTCAAAGATTCCTGATAATACTAACAGAGAGAGGAGATGGTGACCAAAAACAGAACACTAAGGCAGCGGCTCCTCCTCTCCTCTCCTCTCCTTAAAAAGATGGAGCAGTGGGGTGCAGAGAGGAAGGAGAGAGAGACCCTTTTCTTTCAATGCATCATCTTTGTTTTTTTTCCTGGTACTGGGTATTAAACACAGTCTTCACACTGAATGACATCACTAAGTCCTTCTTTATTTTTGCTTCTTTGGGTTTTATTTTTGTTGTTGTTGTTGTATTGACGGGATCCTGCTATGTAGTCCACGCTGGCCTTGAATTCATGGTGATCCTCCTGCCTCAGCCTCCTGAGTGCTGGGATTAGAAGTGTGCACCACTATACCTGGCCTTTTTAAAATTGAGTTAGGGTTTTTCACATCACTAAATTGCCCAGACTGGGCAGGAATTTATGATCCTCCCACCTCAGCCTCTCAGGGTGCTGGGATTACTGGCGTGCATGACTATGCCCAGCTAGAAAGGCATCTTTAAGAGAGGAAACGTTTCAGTGTTTCTTCTTTTCATGGTAGATCTTTCATTAGAGCAGGAAGATATCTAATCTAACCACAAGCTATGAGAACGCCTGGGCCAGGAACACAGGTCCTGTCACGAGGCTTTTGTGCCTGCTCTGTGTAGTTCCGTTACCCCGGGGAGTCCAGCTCTGCCCACAGGAACCCTGTGGAGACAACAGCAGGAAAGGCGGCTTCCCCACCTCCACTAACTGGTCTCTCTTGAAAGGAGAACCCAGTGCCAAGCCAGGAAGGCTGCATGGATTCTGCTTCTTTAGGCCTTAAGGTTTGGTCTGGTCTAGAAACACTGCCCTCCTACTAAAACTGGCCAAATCTAAACAGACAAATTAGAGAGACCACAGACATGTGTAGGGAAGGCAGTCTCAGCTGATGAGGCCTCTTTATGCTTTTAAAAACTGTGCAATGGGCTGGGGATATAGCTCAGTAGCAGAAGCACCTGCCTGGCAAGAACAAGGTCCTGAATTTGATTCCTGGTAAAAAAAAAAAAAAATCCTGCATGAATTTAGATGTTAAAATTATAGTTAGCCCTCCATATTCATAAGATCTGTAGCCATGGAATCAACCAACTGTGGTTTGAAAATATTTGGGGAAAAATTGCATCTGTACTGAACATGCATAGACCTTTTTTCCCTGTCATTCTCCAAGAACAACTATTTACATAGGGAGCATTTACATTACAACTAGTCTGGAGAGCATTTGAAGTATACAGGAGGGAAGCTTGGTGCAGTGCTATATATCTGTAATACTAGTACTCTAGAAGGCTGAGGCAGGCAGACTGTAAATTCAAGCCCAGGCTGGGAAATTTAGCAAGTCCTTGTCTCAAAAAATAAAAAGGGTTGGGGATGTAGCTCAATGTCAAGGCACTGGTGTTAATCTCTGGTACTGCCAAAAAAACAAAAACCAAACCAAACCAGAACAGGAGGATATGTATAGCACATATAACACCATTTTTATATAAAGGGCTTCCTATCATGGATTTGGGAGAGGGGTCTTGGAATCAATCCCCCCGAAAATACCCAGGGATGAGCTGGGCATGGTGGCGCATGCCCGTAATCTCAGCGCTCAGGAGGCTGAGGCAGGAGGATTGCTATGAGTTCAAGGCCAGCCTGTGCTGTCAGTTCATGACTAGCCTGAACCATATAGTAAAACTCTGCCCCCCCCAAAACAAAGACCAAGAAAAAAAAATACTCAGGAATGTCTGAGTAGGGCATAAGGTCTTGGCTGATATCCTCAGGAAAACAAAGCGGGAACAAAGAGACGACATTTTCCAAACAGAAATCCTAAAAAACCATAAAGAAGGTCAGGAAAACACACACTCACTCACACCCACAGGTGCATACACAGAACAAAGGTGCTCCTGCCAGGTCTCAGGGAATGGCAGCCCACGTGTCAGTGTTCAGTGTAAGTGATGGCGGGGGGGGGGGGGGGATTCGACAGTTGACACAGTGCTAAGTGAACAGTGACAGGTGCTCTTTGGGATGATAAATTACTCATTAACAGATGTGAACAAAGGATGGGGTAGGGCAGGCTCCAGTCGAGGTCCCTTTCAACAAATTCTGCTGCTAGACTTTTAAGTGAAAGGTCTTGAGATGTGCTTTAAAAAGACCAGCAACATCAGAGAGCTCTGATGCCCTCTGGAAAGATAAAAGCAGGGAAACCAAGAGCAAGGCTTTGGTCTGACGCATCAAACAACAGCTCTTAAATATCATCAGCCCTGAACTCTCTCCCCAGCACCTTTCCCAGATACTCCAGTTTTCTCTACCAAGGCCTCTCCTGCTTAATGGCTCAGATTGGTTTGGCTTTTAATTCCAGCCTGCTTTTTTTTTTGGAGACAGGGTCTTGCTATATAGTTCAGGCTGGCCTTGAACTCACTATGTAGCCCAGGCTGACCTTGAACTCCCAGTGATCCTCCTGCCTCAGCCTCTCACATGCTGGCTTTACAGGCATTTGCCACCACACCCAGCCCAGCCTGCTTTTTTATACTCTTTCCATTGCTCTTTGTCACCATAATCCCAGGTCCTCTTGTTTCTCATGCCAAGCCTCCCTAAAGCCTGGTTGGAATCACCTCAACTTTTCCTATGATATTGAGCCTCTCCTTCACCTCCTGCTACTAAACTTTTACTCTGGCAAAACAAGAGCCCTTATGAGAGGCACTTGAGGGGATGCAGAAACCATAGGACCTGAGAAGCCCACGCTAGGCACTGCTGGCTCAGCAGAGGTCATTACGTCTGACACTGACAGATCCAGAAGAATGTGGCTCCAGGATGCAGCAGTGGGGGAAGGAAACGGATCAGTCACAGGAATGGCAAAACCTGTAATGTTTACATTAGAAAAACAGATCCCAAGCCTATCACAAGAAGGTCATTGATATTTCCAAGAGGAACTGTTAGCAAAGTGTAAACAGGGAGGTGCCCTTTCATCTTGGGGTGGTGGTGGTGAGGGACCTCACCCAGACAGCAATCAAAAGGGGTACCGAGAGCAACAGTTTTTTATGACTGAGTTTGGACTGGAGGGTTTTTTGGTGGGGGTGGGGTGGGGGGGTGTCAAGATGACAGGGCTTAAGGAAGGCAGAGAAAGCAAGCAGTGATTTACGTGCCTTGGGCCAAATGAATCTGATGGAACAGGGTGTCTCCACAGCACAGTACAGAAAGCCTTGCTCTGACCTTGCTGTCTGTAGGCTGGATTATGTAGAACCCCAGCCACCGTCTGGGGGCAGGGAGAATGCCTGACAAGGCCACGCTCTGCAGCCCAGGAAGAGGGCCTACTTGCAGGGCCTGTGAGTCAGGCTGTTTCTGAATCACAGGGAGGCCATTGCTGGCAAAGAGGAGCAATTTAGAAACCAGCCGTCTGTCAGCTGCTGAAAGCAAATGGTCTAGGTGTGTTGTACTTTGTGGGGACACACTGGGGTCACGCTGTGGGCCCAAGTGAGTCACTGGCCTGGAATTCAACAGACCCAACCCTTGGACACGGCGCACCTTTTGGCCCCAACACAACTCCCAAAAGAAAGTTAAGAGGGAGCCACTGCCCTTCAGCTACCACAACAAACCCGTTCTGTCATTTTTTACTCAGGAGGTGCTTAGGAAATACAGAGAGAAATGTGTTTGCCCAGAATAGAGCCAGTTTTTCCATTCAAAAGCTAGTGCATTACTAGGACTCCAGCCTTAAACCAGTCATGTTCCTTTTCATCTACTTTCGTTTCTTTTTCACCAGGCACCTAACAGCATCTTAAGTACTGTGACACAGTGGGCCAGTGAAAGCCCGAGTCACCCTTCCACTCTCCCTTGGTTCTGTTAATCACACAACTATGTCCATAAATACCACACTTTTTGTTTTTCTGTGGTCATCACCTTCAAGCTGGCCTATATTTTGCTTCTATCTCACTTCATAAAAACATCAAACCTGCTCAGCTGCTCAGATAAGAAGGTTCTGCCAGGTCAACAGTGGAAAAAAACCAGTTCCACCCAGCACCCAAGTTCTTTTATTTGTGCCAAATCTGAACTTGGGAGCTACTTGCCTCTAAACATTTGTGATCCAATTCGTACATCCTAGATAGCTTCTTCCCACCTGGGTTTACACTCCTTGGCCTTGGAGGAGGGGACAGCTGATCACTTTTGCTCTCTTCTCAGGCTCAAACCACTTTTAAAGTCCCAAATAGGAAGGCTCTCCTATTACCCTGCCCCCGGGGCCAATTTCACTAATTTTAGGAAACTTCTTATCTAAATTCTGCTTCAACCCATTTCCTTTGTTCTTCTTGGGCAGCAAAGATAAGCAACTTCCTACCGTGCAGAGCTAGGTAGGGGCCCATAGCATTGCCAGAGACTTTTCTCCTTCAGGCTCAACTTCCATCCTTTTGCATTTTTCCCTTCACCCCTTCATTTCCTTTTGGCAACTGCTTACTTCCTTACGGCCTTTTCAAGGTACTCAGGGCCCCTTTTGATAAAGAACTTAAATCAGCAATATAGGGGAGACTCTGTCTAGTATACCTTGGCCCAGCAGCCCGGAATATGAAAGGTGGGGGAGGCGGGGAGGAAGCGATGGCACTAAACAGGGGCAAGGTACATGTGTGGCTCTCCAACCCAGAAAGATGGAAAAGTACTGAATTATTGAACATGGACATCTTCCGGTCCATGGAGATAAAATGGCTTCAATGAGGAACCATTACTACTAATAAGCCAGACAGAGACATTAAGGTACATGTTGTGTAGACACTTGTGACAAATGGGAAGCGGTCAAAAGCATCTCTTGACTCTGCCCACCTTAAGATGGACTCCTGTTCTCACAGTACAGTTGGACAGAAGTATGAGAGACAAATATATGGCTGGGTGTGCTGGTGCATGCCTGGAATCCCAGCTACTTGGGAGGCTGAGGCAGGAGGTGCATATGTTGGAAGCAAGCCTAGGCAACCTAGTGAGACTCAGTCCCAAAAAATTTATCAAAGAGCTGGGTGTGTGGGGGCATGGCTACCATCCCAGCACTCAGGAGACAGAAGCAGGAGGATCACCATGAGTTTCAGGCTAGTCTGGGCTACACAGTGAGTTCATGGCCAGCCTAAACTACATAGGGAGACCTTGTCTCAAAAAACAACAAAAATCCCAGCACTTGGGAGGCTGAGGCAGGAAGACTGCCAGGAGTTCAAGGACAGGATACACTACAGTGAGTTCAGGACTAGGCTAAACCACACAGCAATACACTGTCTCAAAAAACCAAAAACCAACCAACCAAACAATAAACAAAAAATTAAAAAAAAAAAAAGAGCTGGGGATACAACTCAGTACTCCTGGGGTTCAACCCCTAGTACAAGAGGGTAGGTGAAGAGGGCAAGGAGATCAATATTCATCATCAAGACCTAAAAGATTAAAGAAAAACCCAAACAGCTAAGTCATGTAAGTTTGTCATATTTTGGTGAAAAAACTTGGTGTCAAAGTTAGTGCCATCTCTGATGTCAGTGTGACCCTGGGGTTTGATGTACACTTTCTTTCTAAACAGTGGATTTATCCAAAAGGCCATTCAGGCAAATGGGACCAAGAAAGAACATTTAAGGCATCGCATTGAAAACAGATGCTTTTTAGAGGCTTGCTCCCTTCTTCTCCCACCCCACCCTTTCCATGATTGGCCCCTGAGTCCAGGGCCTTTGTACTGAGCTATAACCCCAGTCTTATTTTAGACAGCTAAGCTGCTCAGGCTGGGCTCAAAGCTGCAACCCTCCTGTCTCAGCCTCCCAGAGTACTGGCATTATAGATGTGTGCCACCATGCCCAGCATTTAGTGGCAACTTTTACCTCATTTTAAGCATCAAATGGCAGGTTCATCTTCCAGTAGAAGACTCAAAACTATAACTACACATACAAACACATGCATATATTAGGGAAATGAAAAAGATCCAAATCCAGGTTAAGGAAATTAGGTATTGGAAGAAAACCAAATTAGTAAAACTAGGTCAAATTCAGGACGTACAATTGTGGCAGCACATACGTAAATTTAGAAACGGCAGAAACTAGCAGCCTCTGTCTCAGGCCCGCAAACCAACGCTGTAAGATTGTGCTACAGCTGAAAAACTATTTCTCATGAAAGAAGGGAAAGAGGATGGGCTCACGTATACAGGGATGAAGACATAATCATACCACTCACCAATATTAGACTGTAAATTTTTCCCCAGATCTTAGGAAGCTCAACTTTGGCTGTGTCAATTTTGCTACATCAGCCAATCCAGCCAGCTGGGAATCCTGGCAGTTCTGTACTGCCCCAGCAGCCTCCCTCCCCCGAAAGAGAGAGACACATTTGGAACGGAGTCATCAGAAAAGTGGCCTTTAAAAGAGACCAACCCTGCTGTCTCCTTTCTCCAGCTAGGATGCTAAGGATGGCGTTTCAAATGCTCAATATGCTTTTAATTTTTTAAAATACTGGGAGCTGAACTCAGGACCTTCCTAGTGAGCTACATCACCAGCCTATATATATATTTATGACAGGGTCTTACCATGTAGTCCAGGCTGGCCTCAAACTTGCAGTAACCCTCCTGCTATGATACCAGCCCTCTAAAATTTTTTGTTTTTCCTTTTTGAATTTTGACAAAGGATCTGGTTAAGTCACTAAGTTCCCAGAGCTCCCCTCAAACTTATGATCCTCTTCCCTCAGCTTCCCAGAGCACTGTAGGTGTGCCCCTCTAGACCCAGCTATTACGCTTATTTCAACAAAGAAAATTTCTTCTCTTTGCATCATACCTCTGTATGAGCTCCCACCATTTTCTAACCCATACTGAGCCTTTATTTGAGAGCACTGAGCACCACCCCCTATCATCTAAATGACTTATTCACAGCCCAAGGCCTCTGCTATCAAGGAAGATGGGGGCTTTGTCATTACCATTGCTTCAGTGTTTTAAACAGTGTTTCAGGTTCTCAGAGTACTCAAATGTTTGCTGACTGAATGAATAACTGTGGTAGGCCATGGCCTACCACAGTTTTGACTTCCTACCACTGCAAAATCCTAATCTACAAGCAAGCAACTGAGTGGACTTCAGATGCTAACTTGTCAATGGCCACAAAGAAGCCATGTCTCTCCATTGTTGGCTGCACTGTTCGTGACCTCTCCTCATCGGGCAGACAGCAAGAATTACTTGCTGCTGCATGCGGTCTGCCTAAGGTTTGCCCGCCAGCTCCTTACCCTTTCCAGGGTAAGGAGGCAGGTATACTTTAAGACCCTTTAGAAAGATTTATTAAATGTCTTGCCCTAGGCTACACTAATTAGAACTCTAATTAGGAAGTGAGAGGCTCCTTCAGAACCAGGGCAGCCACAGCCAGGGAAATTCCAGCTTTGTCAGTTTCTCCCTGTTTCTCTACTAAGCTCAATATGCCTTCAGTTCACTTTCATTCATTGGCTCAGAGTCTCTCTTTTCCCCCTTTGGTACTGGGAAGCCCCCTTCCTCCACCTTTTTAAATTTTGAGACAGAATCTCACTGAATTGCTAAACTGCCCAGGCTGGGTTTGAACATTTGATCCTCCTGCCTCAGCTTCCCAGAGTGCTGGGATTACTGGCCTATGCTACCATGCCTTACTTTGGCCTAGCCCCTTGCTCTTTCACTCTATTCACTTCCTGCTTGCAAAGGGTTGGCCTTGCATCTCATTTCCTAACCATTAAAACATGTTTCCTAGAGTCTTCCACCTTGAGAAGCATGCCCTCAGTGATTCTTATAATGCTTTACCAAAATATTAGGCAAAAATAGCCTTTTTAGAATTTCCTGAAACTACAAAAGGGCTGAGAGACTCTTCTTACTTGGTTAGATGGGAAAAGGAGTCCCTAAGGACTCCTAAGGAGCTAAGCCCCACTCAGTTTGCCAGTTTGAGCGTCCTCTTGAGGCACCTCCCTGTTAAACTACCAATCCCCAGGCCTGGCCACTACTAGATCATTGGTGTCTGACAGTTCACTGCAGAGAAGACAACAAAGAGACTGATCATGGGGGAAAGGAGTTATGGTTCTACACTGTTGAGTGATATTTAAGGATTTAACCTTTTTTTCCCCTGGCAAAAGAAATCAGATTTTTAATGTGGCCCAAATTCCTTGGCTTTTTTTCTGTCCTGATTGAGGGATACTCATTATAGAAATGCTATTTGTAGGATATTTTAAACCTATATCTAGAAAACAATGAGAATGATGTCAGCACTTCCCATTTATTCAGAGTTTTATCTTTCAAGCCATCACTGCTAACTCTGGGAATGCATTTGCACCATTTCTGACATTTTCATCCTAGGATCAGTGTTGCTAGATAGACTATCAATGTTATCTCTCCCCTTCTCTTTACTTCTCCCCAGACACCATAATAAGATCTTCCTTTTCTAAGCAGCATCTTCAGGAATCTGCTATGTTCTTTTTATTCCACACTGTAAATATTCCTAAACCTTGTTTCTTCTGTTCACAGACTACTTGTGGTAGTCTTAAGTCTCCATCTCATCTAATGACACCCAAGTTTTCCCTGTCTGGGTTCAAATCATTGTCTCAAAAGCTAGACCAAAATCAGCTTCATGAGGTTGATCAGAACATAGAAATTTGACAAAGGAGATAAAAACAGAGTAGAGAAATAATTCCATGCTGTATCTAAGGAGACCTGGGTCTTCATTTCTGGTCTGCTATGATCATAACTAATATCAAGCAATGCTGAAAACAACAAACCCCATATGGCATTGATAAGTTAGTACTCCTCTCTTTGCTTCTGTTCTTCCATCTGTCATACAAGAACAATATTGCTGGTTTATTGGCTCCTAAAGGTTTAAGAACAAAGAAAGCTTTCCTTGCAAAAAAAAAAAAATAATAATGATGGTGCATTAAGACAGTACTAAAAATGGGGCAAAATAAATTCATTAACAAGCATAAAAACCAGTGATCTAGGATCAGTATCAGATGGTAATCACGCCGCTAATGAAATAACTCCCTTAAGGGGGGGGTACTATATAACTAGAAATCTGGGCTAGAACTGTGACTCTAAAGTAGCTCTGGCATGACCAAATTCTGTGTTAGTACCAAGGGTAGCATTGCAGATTACACAGTAAAGTCCCCTTCCCTCAATTTAGAAAGTTTATTGGATGCTACCACTAGGATCTATGGTAACCATGGCAATAAAGAGTTTAAAGGTACAAATGAATACACTTAACCGCTCCAGATCCCTCACCTTTGGAAAAGTTCCACTCTCTACCAGGGTCACCCATTTGCTCTCATCTCCTATTAGATCTCATAAGCAGCCTATCCTGAGGCTAGCATTCCAAAGCCCTGCAAGATAAGGTTTTGCACCTGAACCCTGGAGGCACACCGCTATCTCTAGCTGTCAACCTGGGTTAACGCACTTGTTTTCAACTGGTGCGTTGAAACTCCACTCCAGCTCACACTCCAGGAGGCACATAAGCCAGAAAGAAGAAAGACCTTTTTCATTTAGAGCCCAGCTTTCTCTACCACTTTCCTTTTCGCTTTCCACCTACAGGAAGTTCCCTTTAAAGGTGTATGTCATTTTCGGGCCATTTAAGTCCCCACTCGCTTCTCCTCCCCTTCCCCCTCCACCCTATGTTGCCTTCAGTTTCCACACTTTCTCCCTCCCCATCTGCAGTTCCCCTCGCTTCCCTTGGGGAGTTTCTCCCTGGCTCTCCTAGCGTCCTTCCTCAGCCCCCACCCTTCCCTCCGCAACGCGACTCCAGCCTGGTCTTCTCACCCCAGCGCCTCCCCTCCCCTCCCCACCCCGCTCTGCGGCAAGTGACCCTCTCTGGCCGGGCGACCCTCTCTCGCTCTGCTTCCGGGCCGATCCCGGCCGCTCTGATCGCCGCGGCCCCCGCGACCCCCTACGCCAGCTCTCCACCCTTCCTTCCCGGTCCTCCCCCTGCGCCGCTCCACTCACAAGAGGCCAGAGCAGGTGGTGCAGACGAAGCTGCCCACAGTGATATCCACGTAGGTGACCCCGCGCTGGGCGCACTCGAAGCAGTGGCGGTTCCCGGCCTGGCTGCAGCCGCCTAACTCCCGCACCCGGCGGCACCACACCTCCGAGGCCGCCTCCGCCTCAGCCTTTCCCCCGCCGACCCCGCCACCAGGGCCTGGACCCTTTTTGGCCGCCATCACCATAGTTGCCCACACCCTCCGACCTCCTCCCGACTAGAAGAGCAATCGCTCCTTCAACCACTGCCGGGTTCCCGCCTCCGCCACCTTCGCACGCCTGGCAAACCTGACAGAAAAGCTAGGAAGCCGGCGGCGTCCGCTCTAGACTCCGCCGCCCCTGCCTCGCCTGTCCTGGGCGCCGATTGGCTAGCCTTCTCCCACCTCCTCGCTCTGATTGGTCTGATCAGGACCGCCTCCGGTTGCCGGAGCTGCCAACACCGCGCCCCACTGCTTCAGGGCCTCAGGCCTCTCCCATTGGCCCGAAGAGACCCTAGCTGTGCGTGCCCTTTCTCTGTCCCCGCCTCCTCTCGCCACTGTTTCCGCTGAGGCCCGCCTCCTAGTTTCGATTGGCGACTTCTGGGCACTCGCGCTCCTATGCTAACACTGATTGGCTGTCAATGTTGGAAAGTTAGCCCGCGAGACAGAGGCGGGGTCCCGCGCGTGGATAACGCTAGTCCTCCAAGGCTGAAGAAAATTCCCGCCAAATTTCAAAGAATTGCTCAAGGCTGCGAAGTGACACGCATGGAAGAAAAGTGGCCATTCAAGGGGCTGAGAGTGAGAAGGTAAACGAAGGTGGAGAGAGTTAAAAAAAATGCCATTTCATTTTTTTCGTACTCCAAGTCATAGATGGAATCTTCCTTTTAGAATGATGGCTCATTCTAGTTTTGAATCTGTCTTTTGACTTTAGAAAACCCTGCTTTTAGCCACCACCTTTGGTGGAACTATTCATTTTGACAAACACTTGAGTGCTAGGTTTTGGGCGCATTTTAGACACTGGGAATACGATAGCAGTAAAACAACCAAAACAAACTCCTGCCCTTGCGGAGCCTCTTTTCTGGAGGGTAGGAACAGACACAAGACAAATGAAAGCAGCATCAGTTAGTAATAAATTCTTGGGGAAAAAGAACGAATGATTTGGTATCTTACAGTGGGAACCCAATCTCAAAAACTGACGTTTAAACTAAGGTCTGGATAACAAAAGGAGTCAGGAGATCTGCGGAGCAGTCCAGACAGTTGGAAAAACCTCACGGAAACCCTAAAGCAAGAAGCTTCCTGTGTTGAAGCAGCAAAAATGGAAGGCAGCATGGTTGGAGAATAGTGAGTGCAGAGGATTTTTTTTTTTTTTAATTGGACCACGTCATGTAGAACCTTCCAGACTCTCTTAAGAAGTTTGGATTTTTAAAGTGTGATGGGAAGCTATGTAGTTAGAACATAGTTACCTAGTATGGTGGAAAACCCTAAACTATGTGCAAGACACAGGCTTCTGCAGTTGTGTTGCTCTACAGTGCACCATATCTACTCCCAAATTCACCATATGTTCTAGTTTAGCTTCAGCCATCATGCTGGTTAAAGTAGCAGGAAACGCCCAGCTGGTTTTAAGGACACGTCAAGAAATCGCACACCTCACTGGTTCTCATCTCATTGGCCAGGGCTTTGTGATGTGACCACTCCTGAGTTCAAAGACTGAAAATTTTATTTTTTATTCTGGCCTTCCATGTGTTTACCCGAAGTCCAGAGGTTTTATTTACAAGGGATGAAAACGCAGTCACTAGAGGCCGGGGATTTAGCTCAGCAGCATAAGTGCCTACCTTGTGAGTGCAAGGTCATAAGTTCAGTCCCCGGTACCAAAAAACAAAAACAAAAAAAACCACAGTTACTGAAAACAAACAAATAACAACAACAACAAAAAACCCACAGTCACTGCCATAGAAATTATTAGAAAAGTTGTAGTCAGGATAAGACTTGCTATGATCTTCAATTTGGAAAGATCGTTCGGTCCACGGTAGGAGAACTGGTTATGGGTAACACTGGAATTAAGGATTCTGGTAAGATTGGAAGAATAATGTCAGCAGTCCAGGTAAATGGTGGATGATAGTGGACTTGACCAGAATGTAGAAGGAACTTGGAGAGAAGTGGATTAATTCAGAGACTGTTTTGGAGGTAAAATCCTCAGGACTTGTTAGTGGGTTAGGTGTGGGAGGTGACAAACAAAGGAACTGATGGCCACTTTCTGTGATGATGGAAGTGTTCTGCATCTGACTTCCAATATGGTGGCTACTAGCTATAGTAAAAGACTTGAAGTGTGGCTAGAAAAACTAAGACTGGAATAATAATAGTCATTATTATTGGTAGTAGTATTCTAGCCACACTTCAAATAGTTATTATATTTATTTTATATTTATTTTATATTTATTATATTTCAAGTAGTTATAATATTAATAATTATTATTATTCTGAGAATTGAATCTAGGGCCTCATACTTGCTGAGCAAGTGCTCTATCTCTGAGCTATGTCCCCAACCCTATTTAATTATAATATAAATTTAGGTAGCCATATATCATTGGTGGTTACCATATTGGAGAGAGGAGCTCTGGATTTTTGTTTTAGGCAACTGAGTGTCTTGTGGTGCCTGTCATTTATGGAAAAAGGTTAGAGGAGCATTTTAGGGGTTGCTTGATAGTCAGGAATCGGTATTGCTTGGGTATGTTAATTTGAAATCCTTGTGAGTCCTCCAAAGAGTCAATCAAGTAGACAGGTAGATGGATAGTCTGGGTTTCCACATGAAACTAGAGCTGGAAACATAGGTTTGAAAATCACTAGCATAGAGGAAGTGTGGAGCTCTGCGAGAGGCTGCTGAGGTACAGCTTGGAGACAGTATAGAAGAGAGCCCACAAGTGCGCCTTGGATGTCCCTGGGTGTACTTGGTTCCACGTCTTCATTTATCACATCTGCAAATGTGCTTCAAGGGTCCTAAAGAGTAGGCAATGCCAATCTTATTCAGATATGCAGAAGGGACATCACAGCCCACTTTGGACATTTCCTCTGAATTTTTTCAGAGTTCACAGTTTCCAAGTTTTCCCATTCTTCTTCTAGTTTCTCATTAATGAAGTTATTTCTTCCTGTCTTGAAACCTTAAACAAGTTGGTAAATTGAGCTCCAGCCCACAGTGAGTGAAAAAACAAATTAGAACTTTTGCGAGATTCTGAGAGTTTTCTGTTACTTTTGACTTTAGAGGGCAACCAAGGAGCTCATTCTCCTCCCATCTCTGCTCCACCAGGCCGTATCAGGGAGTAACAACCCCATTTCCTCTTTATAATCAAGGGGTGCACAGCCAGCAGGGGGACATGCTTTTCTGCCATTGCCCTAGTGGCGGGAGGAGTCCTGAATGAGGAGTCTCTGGGACAGTGAGGACCACAGAGCCCGAGGAACTTGGAGAATGGCAAGCAAATATTTTTAAAGAGCACAGTAACTGAGGGAGCTGCTACCCTATACCTGGACCTCTGTCCTGGCTGAGCAAGAATTGGCTTTTCATTTCAGTCACTAGCGCTATCTGCAAGAAAGCATCTCAGCCTTGCAGGTGTGGTCTCCCGGCCACTGCTAGATCAGTTTTCATGAGATCAGTTCATTGTTCTATAAGACCAGCTGCTTCTGGTGGATAGGAAATATGATAGTGGCCATGGCTGTTTTTTATTTCACTGAGAAGGGAGTTTATTGGTTGGAGATAATTTTGTCTAGGCCACCCTGTGTTATGCGAAGACGATAATTCCAGGGATGATGAAATATCCACTTGCAGGGAAGATAAACCCAAATATAGACTGTTTCTTCCAGAATATGTCACCTCATGCTCTATGACAGAAGGACCTGATAAGAGTGGACCTGTCACTGGATCGCTCATATCTTCCCTTCTTCCATCTCCCTCCCTTTTTCCCTCCCTCCCTCCTTTCCTACTTCCCTTCCTTCCTTCCTTCCATGGTTCTAAGGATTAAACCCAGGGTCTTTATGTTTAGTTACATCTTCACCTTTTTAAAATATTTTATGACAAGTTCTCACGAAATCATTAAGTTTCCCATGCTGGGCTTGAACTTGTGATCCTCCTGCCTCAGCTTCCCAGAGTGCTGGGATTACAGGTGTGTGCCACCATGCCCAGCTTGCTACTAGATTTTTGATAAATTCCCAAGAGCCTGGTGATCTGTCAACTCCCAGAATGATATCCAGCCTCCCACTGAATTTATTTATTGGTTATAATATTTTTTTATTATAATACTTTTTAACATTGATTTTCTTTATTTTCCAGGTAGAAATCACATTAACTTCAAATAACGATAATTTTAACTTTTGATTTTTTTCTATATTCAATTGCTTTCTTTTGTCTAATTAAATCATTCATCAGATCAGGCGAACATCAGACCAAGTGAAGTAACAGTGGATATCTTTTCTCATTATCTCCTTTAGTGGAGATGTATCTTTGTTTCCCCATAAAGCTCAATGCTGACTTTTGGGTTAACCTAAATATATTTTTATCATAGTAAAGAAACATCCATTTATTCTCAGGTTACTTATTAGTTCTTCTGATTTTCTTTTTGGTTTTTCAACTTATATTCTGATTGCATGTGTTAATTTATTTATTCTGCTTGTCTTTTAGGGCGCATGAGGAACTGAACTCAGGGAGTTTGCACCAAGCCACATTTCCAGCACTTTAAAAATTTTTTGTTTTTGTAACAGGGTTTTGCTAAGTTACTAAGTTATTCAGGCTGGGCTTGAACTTGTAATTCTCTGCCTCACCCTTTTAGAGTGCTGGAATTATAGACTTTGTACCACCTAGCTTGTTCTACCTGTCTTGAGTTTATTTTTGTCATTCTTTTCCTAATTTCCTGAGTTGGATGCATACTTATTCTACCATTTTTTTATTATTAGTTTAATACCAGAAATATATGAACATTGTTTTAGATGTGTCTCAAAGATTTTGGTATGTTTTGTTTATTATTATCTAACTATTCGCTATCTTGGTCTGTATTTATTTTTTCAAGAATTTTTATTTAAAAGAAAAAAAGAGAGAGGGCTGGGGATACAGGTCAGTAGCATGGCAACTACCTGGCAAGTGCAAAGTCCTGAGTTCAAGTCCCAGTGTGAAAAACAAAAATGTTTAGGTGATAGGGGCACCTTTTCCTTTTCCCTTTAGGTTTTTTATTTTTTTATTTTTTTATTTTTTTTTTACTTTAAAGGGTGTAAAATTAAACACAACAAAACAGAACAGAACGGGACATAAGAAAGCATAAATTTCAAAGCTAGACAACTAGAGATCTTCACTATCTGTCATATTGTCTCTTGTTCTCTTCCAAATGGTTGTCCATATCTTTGCATATGGGGAGCTCATACTAAATAACATAGCCAATCTTTTCACAAGATGTGTAGTTAACTGGCTCCCATTTGCTGGGGGGTGGGGACACGGGACAGGGGACAGGACAACAAAAGATGTCTGATACTCAGCCCATGCGCCAGTAGGATCACAGGTGCCCCCCAGAGAGGGGAGGAGTTCCTTGTTCTCCTGGCACCCTAAGTCAACCACATGGTGCAGGTCCCAATGTGTCAGGGTCTCTCTCCTTTGGGCCACCGAAAGTCTGCCACACTCTCAGCCGCCCCCCAGAGAGGGGAGGAGCTCCTTGTTCTCCCAGCACCCAGAGTTAACCGCAGGGTGCATGTCCCAAGGTGCCAGGGTCTCTCCCCTGAAGGCCCCCTAAAGTCCGCCATACTCACCTGCCGTTTCTTTCTGATGAATTGACCATTCCATTTCCAAAGTTCTGAAATGGCCAACAGACCACAGAAAGAATTCTCTTTAGGCTCCTGTTTGAAACCAGCAGCTACAGCAATCTGCTGGCCTTGTCAGGGCCAGTCCCCTTAGTTTTAACATTAGTGTTAATGTTAATGTTAGTTATTGGAGATTAATGTATGCACTGGTTCTTTTTTTTCAGAGTGTAATGAGGCTTTCTTTGTAGCTTAGTATGCAGTCAACTTTTGTGAATTTTCTCTGGGTACTTGAAACTAAGGTGTATTTGTTAATACCAATTAATTATGCTACTGAGATCATCCAGAGCCTCACTTCTTTGTAGAACTTCCCCATCGTGTGCAGCACTTTTCCTACCTAACTACCCCAGAGAGGGGCAGTGGGTGCCTGTTTGATGTTATTTGGCCCTCACCTCTTCTGCCTTTCTGGTCTACACAGGATAGAGTACAGGAAGCTCCCATTGTTACTCTGTCTCCTCGGTTCCCCCTCTCTCACACATCTAAAACGGACCCTGAAGTTGCTTTTGCACATTGTGGTGTGCCCTTCACCCTTGAAAAAATGTGTTTCACTATCTCTTTTTGAGATCTGCAATAGCTGTGACTTGGCCTCCCTCCACCCACATGTACTTCTGCTAGAAACTCCCTTATTTGGAAAGCCCTTCCACCTGACCCCTGCTTTGAAGAAGTTTTAGAGAGCTCATTGTTTTGCTGAAATTGGAATTTGAATTTTTGTTTCTTAGTCTCCTGAACCATCTTTGGATGGTTTCCGAAAAGGTATAGGGGAAAACACTGCTTTTGTCCTACCTTCTTCAAAATGGAACTTTCCACATTCTCTCGCCAGGGGACTGCTTAGGTAGCCCACTTCCGGGTGCTATTATCAAACCACCTGGAGCCTGTGTTACCCTGGCTAGTCTTTTTGCCCTCACTGAGTAAGTGTAGGAGGCTCTGTCCTGTACCTTCAGGTGGCTAAATCAAGGACGGGAACAAAGAAGCAGAGGCAGACACACTAGATAGGGGCCAGTAACAAATGTAAAGGCTTAAACAACTTGCTCCGGTGGCTTTGCAATCCCTTCAGAGTCTGGATTCTATATAATAATGGAAGCTTCTGGGCTGCACACTTTTGGGGTGAGATGGATTAAACAATACTCAGTACAGACATCATAGTAGTTTTTTCTACTGGAAATTTACACCAAACTTTATGAGCAAGCTAGGACGTGTTTCCCGAAAGGCGAGTAATTACCTGCTGAAATAGGGCCTTACTTCAACACCCCGGAGGTGTCTGCCTGGACCCCAGGTTGGGCGTGGAAGGCTCAGTGGGCTAGGTTCTTCCGGTGCCACTGGTTTGGCAAGGCTGTTGGGCATCTTGCTGTAAAGCCTAGACTTCAAATTTTGCTTTTCTTCGTCTCCCCACTCAAATGGACTTTTTCTTTCCCAAGCCAACCAGTGGACTCCTAAGCAAGGGCTGTTTTCCACATGTTGGTCGTGGCATTTTCCATGCTATAGTTTCTTCTATTGAAATTGCATTAGTCTGTTTTCCATTGCTGTAACAAAACACTTGCGGCTGGGGAGAACAAGGCAGCGTCTCCCAAGAATCAGCCATGCTAGACCTTGGGGGACTGACCAAGAAAGCAACGAGCCAGCCTTCCTGGTAAGCAATGGGAGCTGTGGGTGAGCCAGGGAGAGAATAAGTCAGTGACTCCTGTGAGCCTACTGGTGTGTGTGGCTGAGAATCAAACATTCTGTGCCCCCGACCCATTAACAACTTGATGGTTTTGAGGTCAGTTGGATGGCAACTAAGATACATAAAGCAACTAAATGCTTGTATTGTTTGGTTGATTATGCTGACCTGGGACCAGAGGTCTGAGCATCTCTTGGGAGGATGACAGTATGCAATATAGCAAATATGGGGAATTTCCTCCCATCTTGCCTTTGAAGGCCAATATTGTTTTCAGTGTTTTGCTATGTTCTGAATAATTGTTTTGCTCTAGTCAATATTCTATTTTGATTGGTTTTATAGTGTTCTGTTCTTGGTTTGATTTTGCTATACCTGATTGAATGGGCAACTATTATGAAGATAACAAGATTACTGTTATCCCAGTATCCTGCTCTGAAGTTCTGTACCAATTTCACTGCATTGTCTTGATTGGCTTTGCTCTATCTTATTTTGTTATATTTTACTATTTTTAAAATAAAAACAAACAAAAAAAGGTTGGGTAATATATAAAGGAAAAGAGATTTCTGTAGCTCACAGTTTTGGAGGCTCAAGGGCATGACATCAAATATCACCTTTGCAGGGGTGAGGATCTCATGGCATATTTGGTCACAAAGGTAGGGCTCCACACAGGAGTGAGAGGTCACATGGTGAGATGGGAAGCAGACAGTTGGGGAGGGTCAGTCTTGCTGTCTTATTACAGTTGCCTCAAAAGAACTAATCAGGGGTATGCAAGTACTTCTTTGATCCCTTTATATAAGGCAGTGTTCCAGTGACCCCAAAATTTCCTGTTAAACCTCATCTCTTAAAGGTCACACTGCTTCTTCACGTTGCTATGCTAGGGTTGTGCTTTAACCCATGACGTGTTGGAGGACAACCACATCAAAGTCCTAACAGAAGTCAAGCTATTTTCCCATGGCCCCTGCTGAATGGGCAGCCCACTGGCACAACAGAGTTTTCTTTTTTTTTTTGGAACCGGGGATCAAACTCAACCTCGCATTTGCTAGGCAGGCGCTTAAGCCACTGAGCTAAATCCCTGGCAACAACAGAGTTTTCTACCAAGTGTCTCTGGCTATAGCTGATTGGAAGGTCGGAAGATCTTAGGACAGGGGAATGATAGGAAGGCCTGTGTTCTTTCAAGTTGCTTGATATACAGAGATAGGCAAAGGAACTTTGGCTTCTGCCTATGATAGAGTTAGTGTCTCTGTCTCTGTCTCTGTCTCTGTGGCACAGGGTCTTGCTATGTAGCCCAGGCTGACCTCACAATATGGTGATCCCTCTTCCTCAGCCTCCCCAGTGCTGGGATTACAGGTATCTGCCACTATGCCTGGCTAGACCTTCTCACTTTAAATGATTAAAAAATAGACACAGCATATAAAACAGTTGTTTTCAGACAGTGGACAATGGGCAGAACAGGATAGTGACTCTTGAGGACAGAATCCTGTCCTTCCTTGCCCCAGTTTACTGCCTGGAATGAGTTCCCAATCTGCAGTACAAGGAAGAGTGACCTACCCCCCGCCCCGAGTTAAGAAGACAGAACTAGATGGGCATGGTGGTGCATACCTGTAAACCCAGCACTCTGGTGGCTGAGGTAAGAGGGTCTCAGAATTTGAGCCAGCCTGGGCTACATAGTGAGTTCAAGGCCAGCCTGTACTGCAGACTTAGGCCCTGTCTCAAAAAACAAAAACAAACAAAATTCACAAAGGCTGAGACATTTTCTACTGTCAAGTAAAGTTTTTTACAGGGCAAAGTACTGGGAGAGGAAATGGGGCCTTCTCAATAGCTTCAAAAGATTCCTCTTGGAAGTTGAGTATTGACCAGCACATCTGTGTAAAGAAACTGCTCAAGTCCAGATAATGAACTTCCAGAAAGGAACAGGTAAAACAGTTTCTGGAGTTCACACATGACTGGGAATAGTTCAGATTCCTGGTAGCCTGAATGGTGACGCCTCGTAATACACAGGTGTTGAGAGTGTGCTGAGTGGTATTGCCTCACTAGTGTAGCCAATTAATCCAGGTTATTTTGAGTCAGGATTTCACTTGAAACCAGGCTGGGCTTGAATTTGCCATTCTCCTGCCTCAGCCTCCCAGAGTGCTGAATTACAGTCCTGCACCACCACACCTCATTAATTCTAGATTAAAAGCTGCCTTGGCTTCCATTGACAAAGCTCAAAGGCAAGCATTGAAAAAAATCACAAAATATTTCCAAATTTCCAAATTTCCAAAATAGTGGTAAAAAATATTTAAAGGAATACAAAGAAATCCAGTACCCAGATGTAAAATTCACAGTGTCTATCATCAATACAAAGTACCAGGAAGCTGGTCACAGTGGCCCACAGCTGTAATCCCAGTTTTCTGGAGGCTGAGGAAGGAGAATCATAAATTTGAGGCCAGGGCCAGGGATTTAGCTCAGTGGCATAAGCGCCTGCCTTGCAAGCGTGAGGTCATGAGTTCGATCCCTGGTACCAAAAATAAATAAATAAATAAATAAATAAATAAATAAAATTTGAGGCCATCCTGGGAGACATGAATCCTTGCTTCAAAAAAAGGGAAACATTTTATAGTTCCAGCACTCTGGGAGGCTGAGGCAAGAGCATCCAAAGTTCCAGTCCAGCTTGGGTGACTTAGGGAGACCCTGTCTCAAAATAAAAATTTAAAAAAGGACCAGGGATGTGGCTCAGTGCACACTGGCCAGCCCTGAGTACCACATGAATTGAAAGTCAGTTTGAAAAAACACTAGATTCACATGAAAATTGGTTTAATTTCTATACATGAAATCTGAAAAAGAAATTATAAAATTATGAAATTAATTCCACTTATAATAGCATCAAGAAAAATAAAATACAAATTAATCAAGGAGACAAAAGACTTGTACAATGGAAACTACAAGATACTGCTGAAAGAAATGACTGAAACTGGGCATGGTAGGATGTCTGGAGTCCCAGCTGCTTCATACACTGAAGCAGGAGCATCACAAGTTTGAGGCCATCCTGAGCAACTTATTGAGACTGTATCTCAAACTTTGAAAAGAAGATGAAAGAGTTGGGGAAGGTAGCTCAGTGCTAGAGTGCTTGCCAAGTATGTGGAAGACCCTCAGTTCAACTCCCAGTTCCACAGAAAAGATGAGAGAAAGAGAATTAGGGGCATAGATACTAACACTGATACAGGTAAATAGAAACCAATCTCATGTTCATGGATTGGAAGACTTAGTAGGCCATTGTTAAGATGCCAAGCCTACCCAAAGTGAGCTACAGACAGTGGAATCTCTTTCAAAATTCTAATGATTTTTTTTTTGCAGAAATAGCAAAGTCCAACCTAAAATTTATATGAAATCTCAAAGGACCCAGAATAGCCTGAAGAATCTTAGAAATGAACAAAGCTGGGAGACTCAGACTTTGATTTTTTCAAAACTTACCACAAAACTATAGAAATCAAAACACTATGATATTGGCATGATGACAGGTATATGGATAAATAGAATAAAGCCCAGAAATAAACCCTCACATATATGATAAAAAATTTTTAATAAAGACACCAAGATCACATGATGGAAGAGCAACGGTGTTTTCAACAAATGGCACTGGGAAAACTAGATACCCATGTGCAAAAGAATGCGCTTACAGCATGTATAAAAATTGACTCCAAACGAATTGGAAATTGAAATGTAGGACTTTAAAAAAACTTTTAGAAGAAAACATAAGGCAAAGGCTTCACCATGTTGGATTATTTCTTGGTTGTGACACCAAAGGCACAGGTAACAACAACAACAACAAAAAGACAAATTTATGAACATTTAAACTTTCTTTCCACCAAGAGACAATATCAGTATCAATAAAAAGGAATCCATGAAATGGGAGGAAATATTAACACAGTATAAGAGATCAATATCCGGAATACTGTATAGAGAACTCCTAAAACACAACCATGAAAATCAAACAACCCAGTTCAGTGATAGGCGAAGAATTTGAATAGACATTTTTGCAGAGAAGTCATGAAAATGACCACAAAGCACATGGAAAGACCCTCAACACTACTAGTCATTAGAAAATGCAAATCAAACCCATGGTGAGATTCCACTTCCTACACGCTAGGACAACTGATTCATAGAAGGAAAACTAATACTTGTTTAAGAAGACGTAGAAAATAGGAACCTTTATCCCTTCCTGGAGGGAACATAAGATGGTGCAGCCACTATGGAAAACAATGGAGCAACCTCTCATTAGTTAACTGTAGAATTCTCATAGGACCCAGTAGTACCATTCCTAGTTAGCCAAAACAATTAGGAACAGCTACACAAATAAATAATGGTACATGAATGTTTATATCAGCACTATTCATAATAGCTAAAAGGTAGAAACAATCCAAATATTTTATTAACAGATAATTGGATAAAGAAATTGTGTATACATGCAGTGGAATATTACTTAATCGTGAAAAGGAATGAAGCACAGTTTGCACTTCTTTGTGGGTTCCCATATGTGGATCCAATTGTAGTTTGAAAATACTGAGGGAAAGATTACATCTCTACAGAACATGTACCAGTTTTTCTTGTCATCAGCTCCTAAACAATACAGTCTAACAATTATTTGTATAGCATTTACATTTTACTAGGTATTATATAACTCAGAAGTTATTTAAAGTATACAAGAAGATGTATGTAGATCATATGCCAATGTTAAGACAATTAAATTAATTTATTTTTAAAAGATTTTTTTGGTTTTGTGAGACAGGGTTTCGCTATGTACCCCGAGCCAGCCTCAAACTTGTGGAGATCCTCTTGCCTCAGGCTCCCGAGTACTGGGATTACAGGTGCACACCACCACACTTGGCAGTAAGCCACCTTTAAAGGGGACTTGAGTAAGCCAGTGATTTTGGGGCTCTGCAGCTAGTGAGGGACAGCTGCATTGCTCCATGCCAGGATGTGACTGACTTGAAAACGTGCTAAGCATCTAATATTCTAAGAAGGTCACATTGGTGTGATTTCATTGGTGTGAAATATTCAGAACAGTAAACCCACAGGGACAGACAGCATGTTGCTGGGGCAGGGAGAGGGCACTGAGGAGTGGCTGCTCAGTGTCTCCGGGGAGTTCTTTGAGGTGCCAGAAATGTCTGGGAACTAGGCAGTGGCTGCTGTCACACAATACTGTGGGTACGCCAGGCGCCACTCAAGTGTACACTTTAAAATGCTGTGCCATGCTGGGCCTGGTGGCGCACGCCTGCAGTTCAGCACTTGGGAGGTTGAGGCAGGAGGATAGATGTGAGTTCAAGTCCAGGCTGGGCTACAAAGTGAGTTTAAGGACAGCCTGAACTGTATAGTAAGACCTCGTTTCAAAACAAACAAACAAACAAACAAATCCTAAAATGCTTAGCTGTATGATATGTGAGCTTCCCCTGAGTCTTTTAGGAAGGCACAAGGCCACTAGATTCCTTCCTTACCCAGTAGCCACAGGTGGGTCCCCTATTTCGTCCCTGAACAAGACTAGAGGTTTCTTCCCAGAGGAGGCAAACAGAGTTTGTGAGCTGTGGGAGACAGGCCCAGTGCAGGAAGAGAACACCTTCCTGGGAGTTAGAGGGACCAGTGCACCAAGTACTGTGACTGCCAGCGGTCCCTTCCCCAGCTCTCGGGTGCTGGCAGCCATGGGAATCCTTAGGTGGGATTGGAAAATACAACTTACCAATAGATCAGACTTAAATATACTGGCTGAGCCAGGTGTGGTGGCACACGCCTGTCATCCTAGCATTCTGGGAGGCTGAGGCAGAAGGATTGTAAGTTCAAGCCCAGCCTGGGCAATCTGGTGACTTAGGAAGACACTGTCTTAACATGTGTAAAAGGGATGGTGGGGTATGGGGAGGGCGGAGGGAGGTATGCAGCTCCATGCAAAGGCCCTGGGTTCAATCTCCAGTGATTAAAAATAAAACCTAAAGAGAGACTCTGGCTTTGGAGTGTCTCCTGGGAAAAGCTCAGCCGGCTCAGCACTCCATGCAAGCCCAGCTCCATCCAGGTACAAAACTGCCACTCAGCTTTTTGGGCTAACCTAAGGATCACAAGGATTCTCAGAAAAACCTGTGCGGTGAAAGGCACAGCACAAAACAAGCAGAAGCAACCTGGATGAAACAGAAACTATGTAGAGAAAAGAAAATTTTACCAATAGCTTCTCATGGAGCTGATGAAGAGAAACAGAGAAAAATGCTGTTATCAAACCAGTGCCAACATAGTAAGTGCCCACCTCATTAAATATGAGGAAATTCTCAATTATTTTTCAAACCCTGTCAATCTTTGGTACCAATCAGCCTGGAAAACAGCATAATTTGGAGCAGCCTTCCCTGAGCTTCTGAGCCTCCTCTTTTCCTTTTTAAAAATGTTTTGAGATAGGGTCTCACTATATACAGTAATTCAGGCTGGCTTCTAGCTCTTGGGAACTCTCCTGCCTCAGCCTCCTTGGTGCTGGAATTACAGGCGTGCATCACCACGTCCAGCCTGATCTCCCTCTCTAAAGGATTAGAAATGGACTCAGGACTGGTTACGGCCAGACACACCGTGACTGCAGATGGTGTAGTGCTGGGGTTAGATCTCCATTTATTAAACCAAGGAATTATTTAGCTGTACAAATGAAGCAGAACCCAGGCTCACCCATCTGTTTAGTTCCTGCCAACACTTCATGCAGAAACCAAAACCTTAACTCCGAGTCAGGCCATTTCTTGCAATCAATTTGCCACACCTCCTTGGCTTTGGGCTTTTCTTGTGGCCACAGCTAGGGGTGATATTCAAAATATTTAGCAGCTGGTTCCCATATGGCCACCAGCCAATGAGACAGACACCTGATTTCAGCATAAAGTCAAGTTCCTGGAGGTGACAGCTGTGCTGCGAGTTAACCCTGTAGCTGCTGACTAACAAAGAGGTCTGGTAGCCTGCAGGCAGGTGGGGGGAGAGGGTGGTCAGAGGGAGTTGGCAGCAGTTTACCAGCTGCTAGGAAAGCTTTTCAGTGTTTGCAGCCAGCAATGTGGCCCCTGCAGAATGTCATCCCAGCCTCAGTAAGTGATGGAGACCAAGGTGTGATGGTTTCCTGGATGTCAGGTATAACACCTGGTTCCTTTGGGACCTCACCACCTGCATCCCATCTTTTCCAGTGTAACCAAAAATTTCATACTGGTCAGCTGCTCTCCTTCTGTCTTAGATGGGACAACTCCCCCTGCCACACACAGACTGCTAAAGAGCGCCATTAATTAGTCTTTCATCATGGTAAAATTTTCTGTATCCTAAATAACAGGAAAATGTTGGAGATATGAGTGTTAGAGATGTGGGGGAGGAAGCAGTCAGCTAGTGATTGCTGGCAGAAGTCATTCCTTTTTCCTTTGGTCTAGATATTTGTTCACTTAGGATTTGCCTAGGATAGACATCAGAGTCTTCAGTGTCAGGTGGGCAAAGAAGTATAATTAACCAGCTGTGGTGGTGCACTGCTGTAATCCCAGCACTCTGGGAGGCTGAGACGGAGGACGGCAAATTTAAACCCAGCCTGGGCAACTTTGCAACTTAGCAAAATGTGTCTCCAAAAAAAAATTTTTTTAAAGGGCTCGGGATGTAGCTTACTACAAAGGCCCTGCATTCAACCCCCAATACCACCAGAAAAGAAAAATTATATACAATCCATTAATCCGTGTGCACAAAGAAAAGGAAAATGAGAGGATGAGATGGCAAAGGAAAGACAGAGAAAAGAATAAGGGCATAAAGAGAAAGGCAGGAAATAAAGCAACATTCTGTCTGCCTGAATGTAGCCTGTCCTCCTTGATCACAAATTCACAGGCTTCAAGTCCATATAGTTAATCCATCCGCAGCTCCCTAGAAAAATTTGCCTAAAATTCCTCTTTTCCCTGCTTGGAATTTGCATGCCATCTTTGGTTTCATAGTATTTTCAAACTCCTGTGACCAGCTGTTCCTCATTAGGAAGTGACTCATCACATTTGCTTGGCAATCGTGAATGCAGCAGAAATTACTTGGAGGGGCTGGAGGGGCTGGAGGGGCTGGGGAACCCCAGACCTTCAAGGTACTGCTGTTCCAAATGCTGGGGTATCAGTCTGATAATTAAGGCCTTAATTTTAACTGTGAAAATCTAGCACAGTTGTTAACTTAGGGAATGCTATCATTTGGCAATGAATAGCATCATTATTTTATTATAAAATGTTTGGCAGAAAAATGTTATAACATCATCAAAAAGATATAAAGAGTATATATTATGCATGTTAATTGCCATGCATATAATGAACGAACAGTGGTAAACACACTGCTCAATTTAAGAAGTAGAATGTAATGAGTATTCACTTTGGGGAATCTAATTTTCACTGGTTTCCAAGTACTGGCTGATAGTAAAATGTGGTTTTTGTTGGAGGCCTACAGAATAACCTTGAATATTCTTATCTCATTTTACCCAGGCATACTGGAACTAAAATTTGTCCTTGCTTGATGCTGTTCACATAATTTTCTGCAAAGTGTTCATCCAACCCAGTCTTTATACACCTTATTCCCTTAGAAAAATCTTCAAGCAGTGGTTCTCAACTTTGATGTATGTTAGGGTCAACTAAGGAGATTTGAAAAATCATCACACCTTGGCTCTGCCTCTGCACAATTAAATCAGAATCTCTAGGCCTCTATACTTTGGTTGTTTCTCTTTTTTTCCCCATCTTTTTGAGACAGGATTTCACTATGCAGTCCAGGCTGGCCTTGAATTCACTTTATAGCCCAGGTCAGCTTCAAACTTGCAGCGATTCTCCTGCCTCAGCCTCCCGAATGCTGGGATTACAGGCATGAACCACCACCCCTGGAAGCTCTCTACACTTTTAAAAGTTGTTCAGGCATAGGATTTCTAATGTGCTGAAAAGAAGCAGCAAGAGTCCACCAAAGTTTTTCTTCTATGGATGTAGTATCTTCCCACTCAGGGTAGAGAGATTATCTCTACCTCCCTCTCCACTGCATTAATACAACGTTACACACACACACACACACACACACACATGGTTAGCTCTGAAACTTTTATAGAGAGATGGGATGTGAGTGTACTGCAAGGACTAGAACTGGAAATATCCTTGCAATCTGAGGCTTGCAGGGAAATGACCACTGTCTCTGCTGCTCTTGTGCCCATATAGTCTCTCAGATGGCATCTTCTGCCATGGTCCTTCCTTCAAGCAGTGAAAATATCTTGGAATGTCCAGTCCATCTGGGCCAGAGTCCATATTAAGATTTATTCAAAGCCCAAGTCTGAGAATACAAAAGGATAGAAAAAATTACCATCCAAATAGAAAGAAGAAAGATGGAGGCCACACCAATATCAGACAAAACAGACCTTCAAACAAACAGACAAACAGTTACTAGAGATAAGGAATATGCTATAATAAGAGGTCCAATTCACTGGAAAGACATGTTATAATCATATATTCACACTAACATTAGAGTCCTAATTCATGACATAGAAACTGACAGAACCAAAGAGAGAAATATACAGTCAAATAATAATAGTAGGAGACTTCTGTACTTCGCTTTATTTTTCTTTTCTTTTTTCTTTTTTTGGTACCGGAAATTGAACTTACAACCTTGCACTTTCTAGGTAGGCGCTGTGCCGTAGACCTGTATCCCCAGCCCCTCACTTTCAATACTGCAGAAACACTAGGCAGAGAAGACCAAGGAAATAGAAGACTGGAACAACATAATAAACTGACCAGACCTAACAGACACCTATTGAAAATGCCACTCACCTACTACAAAATATATTCATCTAAAGTATACGTGGCCATTCTCTACAATGGACTATATGTTAGACCACAAAATAAGTCTCAATACATTTAAAAAGATTGAAGCCATACAAAGTGTGATGTCAAATCACAATAAAACAAGATTGGAAATCAATAAATAGAGCTGGGCAAGGTGGTTCATGCCTGTAATCCCAGCACTCTGGGATTACAGCCTGGAGGATTGGAAGTTTGAGTCCAGCCTGGACAATTTAGTGACTAAGAGAGACTTTCAAAATTTAAAAAAAGGCTGGGGATGTATCACTCAATGCCGTGTAGCTCAGATTTAGTCCTTACTACCACAAAAAAACTAAAACTAAAACAAAACTCAAAACATAGTAGAAATTTGAGGATTTCAAAAAAAATATGTAAATTAACATAATCCCAAATAACTCATGAGTCAAAGAAGAAAAAACAAGGGAAGTTGGGAAATACTTTGAAATGAATAGAAACGAAATGAATGATGCACCCAAACTTATATGATGTAGCTAAAGTATGCAGAGAGATTATGTATAGTTTTAAGAATGCTCTCTAGCTGGGCATTTTGGTGCATATCTGTAATCCCAGCACTCTGGGAGACTGAAGCAGGAGGATAGCAAATGCAAGTCCTACCTGGGGAATTGAGGGAGATTCTGTCTCAAAATAAAAAATAAAAAGGGTTGGGAATAAAGCCCAGTTCAAATGTCCTGGGTTCAATCCCCAGTATTAAAAAACCAAAACCAAACCAAACCAAACCAAACCAAAACACCTCTCAAGTGAATAACCAACCATTCTACCTTAAGACATTGGAAAAGAGCAACTAAAAAATAAAAAGACAAATTACTTAATTAAAAAAATTCAATAATAGAGTGTTGGTCTAGCCCAATTTCCAATATCACAAAAATAAGAGTAGGGGAAAAGGACGTTTATAGTAAAGAAGATATACAAATGTCCAACAAGCAGACCATGAGAAGATGCTCCCTGTCCTTAGTCATCAGAGAAATGTAAACTGAAGGTGCAAGTCGGTGAGATAATCCTTCATATCTACTAGGATGGCTATAGTAAAAAGATGAGTAATGAGAAGTTGGTGAGAAGGCAGAGAGATGGGAATACCTGCATATTCCTGGAAGGTACGTAAGATGTGAGGCTGCTTTGGAAAACATTCTGGTGGTTACTCAGATGGTTAGGATCAGCAGTCCCACTTTCAGGTATCTACCCATGATGGCTGAAAACGTCCACACCTAAACTTGTACATTCGTGTTTATAGCAACATTACACATAATGACCTAAAAGTGGGAAAAGATCCACATTAACAGATGACTGGACGATACCTGTGGTATATCCATACAATGGAATATTATTTGACAATAAAAAGAATGAAATACCCTGCAAACACTGTGCTAAGTAAAAGAAGACAGACACAAAAAAAAGTGCATCAGAGATATGGTGAAAAATAAAGTGACTATTGAAATTGAGGAAATTTTATTACAGTAAAAGACTCATTGTCATGAGTCCTCCTCAAAATATTCCCTCAGCTTCAAACACACCCATCCTTCTTGCCGCCTTCTGCAGCAGTTCCAGAATTTCTTTCATAACTGTCTTTAATTGTGCTGTCATGGCTGCTTTAATATCCTGAATCGATTCAAAATGTTTCTCTTTCATGGTCATTTTGATTTTGGGGAAGAACAAGATGAGAACACACAGTCATTTTTTTTTTTTTTTTTTTTTTTTTTTTTTTTTTTTTTTTTTTGGTGTGTGTGTGTGTCTGTTTGTTTGTCTTTTTGAGACAGGGTCTCACTATGCAGTTCAGGCTGGCCTTGAGCTCACTTTGTAGCTCAGGCTAGTCTTGAACTTGCAGTGATCCTCCTGCCTCAGCCTCCTGAGTTCTGGGATTACAGGCATGTGCCACCGTGCCTGGTTATAGACATGTTTTTACAGCTTGCCTTTCATTGGATGGCACTTAGCAGCATTCACCATATTTTTGCTCACACCTCATAAAGACACTTATGAAACAGAACTTTCAGGACTGTTTCAGAAACTGGGAAGATCAATGGGATAAGTGTGTTCGAAGCTAAGGGGAGTATTTTGAGGAGGATTAATGGAAATATGTCTTTTATTATAACATTTTAAAATTTAAAAACAGAGTATATGTTGATCACCCTTTGTATGATTCCCTGTACCTAAAGTAGACAGATCCATGGGGACAGAAAGTAAATTAGTGGTTGTGCAAAAGTGGGGAGGGGTGATAGCCAAAGTGTGTGGAGTTTCTTTGGGGGATTATAAAAATGTCCTAAAACTAATTGCGATGATGGTTGCATAAAGGCCAATACATTAAAAGCCATGAAATATAACCTTTAAGCGAGTAAATTCTGTGATGTGAATTATATCTCAATAAATCTGCTACCGCAACATTTTTAAGACCAAAATTTCCTTTTTTTTTTTTTTTTTTTTAGCAGTCTGGGGCAGCGTCATCGGAAGGCATCCTGGAGCTTCATGCCTGCCCTAGGTAGGAGGCCAGGGGAGGGGGCTGACCTAGGATGCGGTGGTGGGAAGCAAGGTCCATAACCGATAGCAGCAGCTCGTGGTTAGACGCAGGGAGCCTGAGAGACAGGGACGGTCTCTGTAAGAATCTCCACTTTCAACCAGGTGTGGTGGTGCATGCCTGTAATCCCAGCACTCCAGAGGCTGAGACAGGAGGATCACACGTTTAGTTACCTACCCCCATTCACTCCTAACAGACCTCCTTGCTGCCTGCTTCACTCCTAAATTCCACCCATCTTCTCTTTCGCCACCGTCATTTCTTCCTAAAAGTCAGATCTTATTGTCGCTCTTTTCTTCAAAAGCTTTCTGAGGCTCTGAACCCAGTTGGTCTCACACAGCTGTTCTGCTGCGCATGCGCAGGTGCGCACACACAAGTCCTTTGCTGACGCCAGGGGAGGACCCTGTGTCTCCTGTGATCTCCCCACTCCCTTCGCTCACCCTGCTCCCTCAAGTGGGAACATCCAGCAGCCTGCTGGTCCACGCTATCTCCCTTCTTCAAGGCCTGATAACAACTCTCTACCACCTTCCTGTAACCTTTACATTTTTTTTCCCATCCTACTCCCTGCTCTCTTGCAGTGCACAGTCTGGAAGAGGAGATAAAAGAGACAATTGGGTTCTGTACTGCAATGTGATAAAGCTCTGGCTACTGTGGGCACAGTGTCCTAGGGGGACAAGGGATCAGGGTAGAGACTGTTCACCTAACTGAAAGAGAAAATTCCACACTCAAGTTGACTTCCCAGTCTGAAGGTCTGATGGATATCTTTCTACCAGTCTGCTGGTTTTTTTTTTTTTTTTTTTTTTTGTTGTTATTTTTCACACCAGAGATTTCGCACCTAGCTAGATCCCCAGACCTTTTCTTGGTTTTTAATTTTAAAACAAGGCCTTGCTAAGTCACTAAGTTCCCCAAGCTGGGCTTGAACTCGTGATTCTCCTGCCTCAGCCTCCCAAAGCGCTGGGATTACAGGCCTATGCCACTGTGCCCAGCAGAGCCTGTGTCTGAGATGTCCTTCGCTACAATGATGGGTGCCCATTTTGGAAAAGGGAAAGACATATGGTTGACCACCTCGATTAAACATGTGTCTAGAATTTGCATGCTGGCTTTCAACCCCTGTGGCACTTTACTAATTAATATCCCACCCAAACCTAAAAGTGTCTTCACTCCGCTCGAGGCATTTGCTGCAGGCATGTAGAGGAGAGGTTAGCCAGTCTGGACCCCATGTAAACTCTCTTAAGTCCATTTTCAGAATCCAGAGAAGGTCCAACACCTGCAGAGTCAGGATAGCTGAGTTGTGTTATAAAAACAATAGTCAGATACCTAGTGGGCACCCCACTGAGGGCGAGTGCTGGGTCCCAGTCCTGATCCATGGAGGAGCCTGCAGGGTAGTAGGGGAACATGTGACTCAATGTGATGTAATGCAAATGGTTGTAATGACCTTAGAATGTGCCCACAAATCTGGTAGTGCTCCGGCTTCCAAGGGGAATAGTCCCCATAATTCTACCTCCTCTGAAATTTATCTTAGCCTTGGGGACTTGCTCCCAACAAACAGAATGTCATGGAGATAACAATGTGTGACTTCTGTGCTGTGTCCTAAAAGACTCTGCTTCCACCAGGCTCTTCTCTCTCTGATCATCCACTCTGGAGGAAGCCAGCTGCCACAGCATGGGGGCACTCGGGCAGCCTGTGAAGAGGCCACCCAGGAGGCAGTGAGGCTGGCTGCCAATTACCAGCCCCAACCCGCCCGCCCGCCAGGTGAGTGAGTCATCTGGGAAACAGCTCCTCCAGGCTCGTCCAACCTGCAGGTGACTTCAGCCCTGCAGCCTTCAGCTGAGGCCCCAGACATGCTGGAGCAGAGCCAAGCCAGTCCCTCCAGAGCTGTGAGGGAATAAATGGAGACTGTCACTGGAAGCCACTATGCTTGGGGGAGTTTGCATTACAGCCAGGGAGAGCTGATCCGATGGTGGCAGGTGAACTTCGCAGGGTGCTAAGTGAGCACCAAGAATGAGTGCTTAGTTAAGTAGGGCAGTGGGGGTGGAGACTTTCTAAAGAAAAGGAAACTTTTATTGTACACCGTTCTGCTCTAGGATAACTGGGATCTGCAGAAGTTTCCTCTTGGCAAATATACTCAGCATATGATGGGATGTCAGGACTTTTAATCTGTTGACTTTCCATGAAAAGAATTTGAGGATATTTGGCATGTTAAATTTTTTCAGTCCTGGAAACTGAACCCATTCCCAGCCACATTCCCAGCTCTTTTTTATTTGGAGACAAGGTCTCACTAAGTTGCTAAATTGCCAGGGCTGGGCTCAAACTTGCAGCCCCCCTGCCTCGGTCTCCCAGAGTGCGAGATGACAGGTGTGGGCCACCACACCCGGCTGTGACCTATTCATTTTTAAACACGGGAACACACCATTTTATAAAAGAGATTCCAAACCTAGACGAGCAGCACAATCATCTCAGAACTTAAAAAAAAGAAAAAATGGATTTCTGGGGCCTGATCTTGGCCTACAAAATCACCTCTGGGCCAGGCTCAGGATTTGTTCCCACCTGCTGTCTTTCCCATGGGAACAGGATACACACAGGGAATGCCAAGAGGAGAACCTGAGCCTGTTTCTATTTGTAGGCTGGCTGCCTTGTTCCTCTGATGCCCTCTGGAGCGTTTTACTTTCTCGTCATCATCTCGTCTCGTGGCGAATCTCAGCCATGTGATGGTCAAGACTCTGAGCCAGGGAGGTCTTGCAGCATGGACCTGACTTTCACTTTGTGCGTCTCTACCATCCACTGCACACTGAAAGAATCAATGTGCTACTGCAGTTTGATGTCTCTTCCTTTTTTATTGTTGTTACTTTTACTCCTATTCTCTCTCTTTTTTTTTTTTTTTTTTTTTTGAGACAGGATCTGGCTATGTTGTTCAGCCTGGCCTTGAACTCACTATGTAGCCAGGCTGGCCTTGAACTGTGATTCTCCTGCCTCAGCCTCCTGAGTGCTGGGATTACAGGTGTGAGCCACGGCACCCTGTTTTATTCCTGTTCTTAACCACAGATATTCTAAAAATTGTGATATAATTCACATACCACAGCATTTTCTTAGATTGCGGCAGTAGTGGTTTCTAGGACATTTTATTCACAGGGTTGTACAACCATCACCTGCATCTAATTCCAGAACGCCTTCATCACCAAAAAGAAATTCTATACCTGTTAGTGATAATTTCCCACTTTCTCCCCTCATGTGCTCACAACTACTAATCTACTTACTAGTCTCCGCTCTGCGGAGTTGCTTATTCTAGATATTCATTTGAATGCAGCTGTACTATACATGACCTTTTGTGTCTGCCTTATTTTACTTAGCAGAATGTTTTCATTCATGTTGCAGCATGTATCAGTAAATCTCTTTTTGCGGCTGAATGGTATTTCATTATATAGACATGCCAGATTTTGTTAAATCTATTCATCTGGTTAATCTATTCATCTGTCAATGGATATTTGAGCCATTTCCAATGTTTGGCTATTAATGCTGTTAGGAATGGTTATATATGTTTTTGCATGAACATATGTTTATAATTATCTTTGATATATATCTAAGCCTAGAAACTATGTCAATTTTTTAAAAATAATATTTTGTTAGCCATGTATAGTGGTGCACACTTGTAATACCACAACTCTGGGAGGCTGAGGCAGGAGGGTTATAAATTGGAGCCTAGCCTGAGTAATTTATTTTTTATTTATTTTTGTTTTTATAATTTTTTTATTTTATTTTAAAAGGGTGTAAAATTAAACACAACAAAACAGAACAGAATGGGACATAAGAAAGCATAAATTTCAAAGCTAGACAACCAGAGATCTTCACTATCTGTCATATTGTCTCTTGTTTTCTTCCACATGGTTGTCCTTATCTTTGCATGTGGATAGCTCATACTAAATAACATAGCCAATCTTTTCACAAGATGTGCAGTTCACTGGCTCCCACTTGCTAGGAAGGGGGGAGGGGGAGGGGAGACACGGGATGGGGGACAGGGTGACATGAGATGTCTGATTCTCAGCCCACATGCAGGCAGGATCACAGTCGCCCCCCCAGAGACGGGAAGAGTTCCTTGTTCTCCCGGCACCCCAAGTCAACCTCACGGTGCAGGTCCCGATGGGCCATGGTCTCTCTCCTTCAGGCTGCCGAAAGTCTGCCACACTCTCAGCCGCCCCCCAGGGCGGGGGGAGTTCCTTGTTCTCCTGGCACCCGAGTCAACTGCACTCTGCAGGTCCCGACGTGCCAGGGTCTCTGTCCTTTGGGCTGCTGAGAGTCGGCCACACTCTCAGCTGCACCCAGAGAGGGGTGGAGCTCCTTGTTCTCTCGGCACCCTGAGTCAACCACACCATGCAGGTCCCGATGGGCCATGGTCTCTCTCCTTCAAGCTGCCGAAAGTCTGCCACACTCTCAGCGACCCCCCCCCCCAGAGAGGGGGAGTTCCTTGTTCTCCCGACACCCGAGTCAACTGCACGGTGCAGGTCCCGAGGTGCCAGGGTCTCTCCCCTGCAGGCCCCCTAAAGTCCACCATACTCACCTGCTATTTCTTTCTGATTAATTGACCATTCCATTTCCAAAGTTCTGAAATGGCCAACAGACCACAGAAAGAATTCTCTTTAGGCTCCTGTTTGAAACCAGCAGCTACAGCGATCTGCTGGCCTTGCTTCAGGGCCAGCTGAGTAATTTAATAATTTAGACGCTGTCTTTTTTTTTTTTAATCGGTACCGGAGATTGAACTCAAGACCACACACTTACAAGACAGGCAGTTATGCCACTGAGCTAAATTCCCAGCCCCTAGACCCTGTCTTAAATAATAAATAAAAGGGCCTGGATTGTAGCTCAGTGTGAAGGCCCTGGATTCAATTCCAGTTCTACAAAAATTAGTTTAGATGATAAATTTTATGTTTTTTATCAAAACTTAAAAAAAATTGTAAAAGAAACAGATTCTCAGTTCTTCTTCCCTACCTGAAAAAGGTGACAAACAATTTCCCAAAATGGCTTGAAACCGTGCTGCTGACCTTCTGAAGAGGTTAAATAAAGCTAACACCACACCAGAGAACATAAGGCTGCTGGGGCAAGGGACTTAGCAGGGCAAGTGAGAGCCTCAGCCAGCCCCTCCATTCTCTCACTCCCATCTGCTGGCAGCCAGCGTTACCACCTCTCCTCTTCCACTGCCCATACCGTCCTTTCTGGAGTAATTAACTGGCCCAAGGAAAAGACCATCAGGTATTGATCTATAAACCGGAAGCTGGAGGTCATACCAGCCTTTGGCATACAAGACAGAAATCAAAGAGGCTCAGAGAAAAATGACTTTGGACAAAGGAGGAGCAAAAGCAGAAGAAAAACTTTTAAAATTTAATATCGCTTGTTACTGGATAGGTAAGAATGGATATTTCATCTCTGAAGCAAGAGCAAAAGGCTATCAAAAGGAGCATTCTGAGAACAAAAAAGTATCTTTAAAATTTAAAATGTGGTATTTATTTATTTATTTATTTATTTATTTTTGAGACAGGGTCCTGCTATGTAGCCCAGGCTGGCTTTGAACTCACTATGTAGCCCAGGCTGGCCTTGATCTCCTGTGGTCTTTCTGCCTCACCTTAAGTGCTGGGATCACAGGCATGCATTACTACAACCAGTTTAAAAATGTGGTATTTAAAAGGGATGATCCAAGGCCGGAAATATAGCTCAGCAACATAGCACCTGCCTGACAAGTGCAAGGTCCTGAGTTTGATTTCCAATACAAAAAAAAAAAAAGATTCAGTAGAAGGTTTGGAAGATAATAAAGGTGGAGAACATCTCCTAGATAATAGGACAGAGATACAAAACATGGAGTACAAAAAATAACATTTGAGGATCAGTTCATGAGTCTGATCTAACATCAAAAGAAGTTTCATAAAAAGAAAACCATAAGGGAGAAATTATCAAAGAAATAACTCCAGAAAAGTAGCCAGAACTGAAGAATCTAAATTTCTATATATCCAATACAGTGGATAATCACAAACCCATGTTAAGATGAGTCATCTTGAAAATTTCAAAACACAGAACATAGAACCCAAAGTAAAGGTCCTGAAAGTAGAAAGAAATAACAGGGAATCAGAATGACTTCAAACTTCTCAACATCACTGAAAATTGGAAGATGATAAAGCAATACATTAAAAAATCTGAGGAAAAAAAATAAAAAATCTGAGGAAAATCCAGGCATGATGGCTATACCTATAATCCCAGCACTCAGGAAGCTGAAGCAGGAGGCTCTAGAAGTGGAGGGAAGCCTGGTCTACAAATGGAGTTTAAGACCAGTCTGTCTATGTAGCAAGACCATGTCTCAAAAAATAAAACAAGGTCTGGGGATTTAGCTCAGTGGCCTAAGTGCCTGCCTAGCAAACGTGAGTTCGATCCCCGTTACAAAAAAAAAAAAAATTGAGGGAAGATAAATTCTGTACCTAGCTAAACTATCAATCCAATTAGGGTAGAAGATATTTGCAGGCATGGAAAATTTCAAAAAATGACCTCCCCGTCACCCTTCCACAGGAAGCTTTTAGAGGATAGATTCTAATAAAAAGAATAATCCAAGAAAGAGGAAACATGGAACTCAGAACAGGAATAGGAAGAGAGTGCATAGGGTAGTGGTCATCTCACAGCCTAAATGGAGCCATCTGGAGACTAACAAAGGACAAGGATTGCAAGACAGATGTGGCTAAGGAAAGGCTTAAGCTGATGGATGATGATAGGTACATGGAAAACTAGATAACAAATGCAGATGATGAACTCCAGGGAAAGGAAACTCCAAGAAAGAAGATACAACCAGAGTTATTTATATGATGATATTATAAACACTGAATTCTGACCTGACCAAAATGTATGACTGTATTAGGAGGTTGGGAGAAGGGAGAAGAGTGTGTGAGGAACATGGGGATGAAAGAGTTAAATCTCATTTTCTGTTTTAAGAAACCTTAGATCATATCTAAAACTGAAAAATCAAGAAATAGCTGTACAAGCATGTTACTTAGAAACAGGAGGCGCATAAAGGACTCAAAAATGGTTGAATCCAAGAAGCAGGTCAGGAGTAGGAAGAGGTGGAGCTGCTTTCTTTTGTGATTAACCTTTAAGGATATTTTGGCTTTTAAAATTATCTATATGTCTACCTTGACAAAAATAAAAACAAGTTAATAAACTAAAAGTCCAGGGGGAAGGAGCAATAAAATGCAAATGAGATTTAGATGGAGCAATGGAACATTCTGTTCCTTTGCATTTTAAATGAAGGGCAGGGTACACCAAACTATTTAATATGTGCAATGAATAGTAAGAGACATACTTAAGATTTATATGTGACAATTATAGAGCAAAGATATGGGGAGAGACAGATGTTGGGAGCAGAGTGTAATAGAAAAATAAAGGAAGGAAGGAAGAGGATGACGAGAGATAGAAACAAATGCCAAGACCCAGAAAGACAGAATCCAGACTCATAAACACAAGCGGGAGGCGTGGAGAGAGCGAAGGCCGCAGGTACACTTCAGAGTACACGTGCTCACCGGTGCACACACAACCAAGTAATGCCGGAGCCTCCAGTGTTCACTGATAAGATCGCAAACGTGTGTTAAATAGCACAGAAGAAGCAGGCCACTGTGGTACACGCCCGTAATCCCAGCACTCAGAGGGCCTCGGGAAGAGGCTCGAAAATTCAAGCCCAGCCCGGGCAATTTACCAACCCGATGAGACCCTGTCTCTAAATCAAAAATAAAGAAGGGTTGGGGATGTAGCTCAGTGCAAAGGGATCAACCCTCAGAACAGCCATTAAAAATAAAACGGTACATAATGAGACCATCCCTACCAGACCTCCCCCCACCAACACCATCACCTTCACCCTGCCAGAATCTGTCCCCTTCTTGGGAAGCTTCCAGACCACTAAACTGAAGCCATTACTCTTATCCACTCAGGCTCTAGGAAAAAAAAGTGTCTCGCCCTAGGGTTTATTTGCCAGTGACCTTTTTATGACCTTATAACATTCTTACATAGCTGTTTTAAACTGGTTTTTTTTTTGAGACAGGGTTTCACTGTGTAGTTCAGGATGATCTTGAGTTCAGGCTGGCCTCAAATTCATGGCCATCCACCTGCTTCTGCTGGGATTACAGGCAGGAGCCGCCCAAACCCCTTAAACTACTTAAACTATTGTTGTTTCTCTTCTGAGCTTTCTCTCCACTTTGGTTCTATGTGCACGGGGAACTGAGGAACCACGCCTGTCTACTGAATAATCTTCCAAGGGCTCAGCTTCAAAGGAGGCTCTGGGTTGAAATCTCTTCTCTGCTATTTACTTTGCTGTGTGATTTGAGCTAATTATTTGACCTCTCTGTGTGTGTCACAGTCCTTGTCAGTAAAGATATTACTTTACTACCAATATGCTACCATATTTGATCCTCCCCCAAAATGATAGTTTTATAGTGGTGATTGAAATACACTGTGAATGTATAAATTCTAAAAAACTTTATGATAGTAAAAGGCACATTGTCATGAAACCCCTTCAGAATACTCCTTGCTTTGGATACACTTAGCCCATCATTTCTTCACATTTTCTGAAGCAGTTCTAGAAGTCTTCTTTCCGGAGTGTCTTTACAAGGTGTGATAAAGTATATGGTGAATATTGCTGCCAAGTGCCAGCCAATGAAAGACAGGCTCATAAAAACATGACTGTGTGTTCTTATCCACTTTATTTACAGAATCTGGCACAGTGTGACTCTGGGCTCTTCTGCAAAGTCAAAAGACCATGAAAAGTAAATGTTTTGAATCTATTCAAGACCTCAAGGCAGCCAGGACAGCACAACTAGACACTGATGACTGTAGCGCCCCCATGATCCAATCACATGGGAGAATTCTGGGAGACACTTTAGATGGAAACCATAATTACGATACTTCATTGTACACAAATTATATTTCAATAAAGCTGATTTTAAAAAATAGAAATGTGATTTTAGAGTTTCCATTGTGCTGGCACTGGATCAATAAGCAGTTGTTGACATTAAACTCTATAAACTTGAAAGTGTTAGCAAGTAGCTAAGGTTAGATTTAAGGGGCAAGGATTTAATTTCTCTGCCCAGTCTGAAGTAGCAATAAGAAATCCTACTGGCACATTCAAAACCAAACATGCAATGTACAAAATTGTTAGGTTTCCTAATAGGAATCGAAAGATGATTCATGCTAAGTGTTAAGATCATCTAACTCGGGGCTTTCAACTTCAGTTGCTTCTTTACTGATGGTGGTACTGTGGGGTTGCCCTGGGCACTGTGGGATGTTTAGCAGCACTGCTGCCCTCCATATTTTGATACCCATTCTCAGTTGCCAGGTATCCCTTGGGGGCACGGTCACCCCCATAGAGAGCCATACTCTAACTACCAATTAGCAGATCTCATGGGTCATGCAGCCTTCTCATTGGACTCAGCGCTAATGGGGACCAGAGCTGTGTCCACTGGGCCCTCCCTAGGGTGCTGAGCATCCCTAGGTCACATCTGAGCTCAGCCCACTCGCCCATGAGGGATGAGTGTTGCTTTACTCCTTGGTGGGCACCTTTATCTTCACATTCCAACTGGAGATTCCATGCTGTTTCTTGTCTTCACCCCCCAGAATAATAGTCATTTTTGCTGTCGTCTTGTGCTTCCCCCCACCCATATGCACCTGTGAAGCCTGAGCAGCCTCCTGTCCAAGGCATGAAGGATGGTAGTCTCTTGGTGGACAGAGTCAATGTCCTTTCTCCTATAGAATCTCCAAGAATGGAAATCCTCCATCCACCCCAGTTCAGGAGGATGGGAGCTGCACAATCCCCGATCCAGAAGAGAATTCTAGATGCTGACCTGTCCCTCCTTGGATATGTTTGTTGCCAGGGGCCCTTCCCACCCCAAGGACCTCTAACAGAAATTCCTATTCGAGTAGTCCTCATCCCTTATTTTAGGACTTCCCAGGTGGGAAAGGAAGAAAGAAAAGCAAATAAAAAGAGGAGGACATTTCCTGCTTGATGTCACTCACCCAACCCCAACTTCAAAGTAGGGGGAAAGTCTTTTCTGCTTTTTAGATTTCCATGTCTCTAAGTAGACCAACCGTGACAGTTAATGACCCAAAGGCAAAGGTGCAAAGTAACTTCAGATCTCAAATTGATAAAAAAAAAAACCCTTAAAAATTTTCCTTTTACTAATTTTTCCAGGTTTCCCTTCATTACTCTGAAATTTCTGGAATGTCTATGTGTCATTGTCCCACCCATCCCTGGGTTTTAAGACAAGGATGTCAAATGAAATCAGCAGGAGGTCACCACTGGGTCAATGGAAAGTTTTTTAAACGGTGGTGACTCCATCTCTGGTGCTTCTAGCCTGTGGGTCTGGCTTTCAGCCATTTTTGGCAGAGAAAGATTGCCCCAAGGTGGTGGTAGAGGTCAGTCCATGGGCTGGAGGAGTCCTAGCCAACCTGCTTCTCACTCCATCCTTTGGGTGGTTTGGATGTGACAGAGGAGTCATAGAAGCTGGACCTCAGGGCGGGCTGGCCACCACTCTGCAGGTGCATGCATTAGGTACAGGTGGGTCTCAACAGCAAGTGCCCAGGCTCTCACTAGCTATCAACTGCAGGTGGCATGTTGCGGAAGCAACCACGTGCAGGGATTCCACATTACAGAACAAGTGGCCCAGACTACTCCCCAAGTCAGGGCCAAGGCAACGGACGAAACACAGACAGTACACCAAATGAGATTTTTTTCCTCGTGCTTTCCAGGAAGGTGCATATGCTGCTGAATTATACCCTTGGCCCCGGTACACCAAATTAGAGGAGGAGAATGCATCACCCCATGGAATTCACCGTCCTGGAGAGGATCTGAGTCCATCCCATTCTGGAGGATCCTGATGGCACGGACTGAATGTTTTGTGCACCCTGGATTGAAGCCCTAGTCCCCATGATGGTATGTGGAGCTGAGGTCTTTGGGCAATGATTATGTTTATATGAGGCCCTGGGGGTGGAGCTCCATGATGGGACAAGTGTCCTTTCAGGAAGCTTCCTCTCTCTGCCATGTGAGGACTCAGTGAGGAGGTAGCTGTCTGTGACCCAGTGACAAAGCACTCATTAGGAACAAACTCACCTGGCATTAGGACACTTTGGGGGACAATTATGGAAATGTGTAAATGGCCTGGGTTTTAGGTAAGATGAAAACTTGTTGGCATGGGGAGGGGACATGGGTAGCTGAAAATAGCACCTTCCAAACCAGCATGGGTAAGGTGATGGTGTTTTGTTTAATAAGACATAAGTACATGGAAAGGTTTCTGTAATATATAGTAAACTCTTCAACCTCTGGATGGTGGAAATATGTTGTTTTATTTTTGTTTTTCAGTCCTAGGTAACTTTCTACAACACATAACATATTGCTTTTATAAAAATAAAAGGTTATTTTTAGTTACAGAGAAAGCATGTGTGTGGTAGAAGGGGCTTTCCCAGATAATTGCTACCAACTCTTAATTTTTTTTTTCCCAAAGGAAGAAAATATTTTGACTCATCACATTAAATTTTATTTATTTATTTTTTTAGTACCAGGGATCAAACTCATGACCTCGTGCTTGCCAGGCAGGCGCTTGTACACTGGCTGTTAAAAATTCCCAATTTTTATTTTGGAAAATTTCAAACAGACTCATGTGTACACAAAACAACTACTCATGTATCCATCATTCAGCCTCAACAGTCAACTTGAGGCTTTTCTTGTTCCTATTTTATTTTGAAGCAAATAGCAGACCTCATGTAATTTCTATTAATATTTCAATATCAGCTCTTTAATGGCTTCAAAATATGTAACCACATTATATCATCATACCTAAAAATTAATAATTCCTTACTATCAAATAGCCAATCAGTGGCCATATTCCCAACTGTCTCATAAATGTAATCTGTGCATTTTTTTAAAAAAGAAGTTTTATTGAATCAGAATCCGAATAAGGCTCACAGTTTGCAATCGGCAGTGTGTCTTTTTTAGCCTCTTTTAATCTACAAGTTCTCACTCCATCCATGTTTTCCTGGCAATGTTTATTGTTCAGGATGTTTGACCTGTGGCATTTCTGAGAGTCTTGATTTTGCTGGTTCCATCCCATGGTGATGTCCTATGTTCCTTTTTCTCTGAATTTCCTGTAAATAGCAGTTTCACTAGAGGTTTGAGCACATTCTCAGGTGTGATTTGGGCAAGAACATTTGGCAGGCAGCAGTGTGTGTCCCCCCACATCCCGTCCCGCATCAGGAGGCGCACAAGGTCTGGTTGCAGCTGCCTACATGACAGAGGATGGATGACAGCTGCTGAGGAAAGCCAGTCCTGACACTTGGATCCATTGTCATGGTGACACTCCAGTTCTAAAGTTTCTCTGCACTTACTAGTTGGATTATATCTGTAAAGAGAAACTTCCCTCCTGTGATTCAGAGCAGCAGGTAGAAGCGGAATTCTTTCCCTTTACTTTCCAGTTTTCAAATAATGAATGAATGGATTGATTGCCTAGTACCTCCAAAGGTGAGTGCTTGTTCCTAATCATAAGAACTCAAGGATTTCAACCTATTTGCCTGTCAATCCGCTGCAGTGATTATCCTCCCCCATGCTCAAATGATCCCATTTTGGCCACTGAGAGCTTCCTTAAGTGACTCCTGAGTTTTTGAAATGACCCTAGTGATCTTTGACAGAACTTGCTCTTCAGAGCTGAAATATCTCAACAAAGCAAGCCGTGACCACTGAAGCCCCACAGTATACATTCGAACTTTCTTCTCTTTTTCCTTTGGTGACAGCGCTCCATTCCCTGAGGAGTCTCCTCAACCAGTCTTGGGTTTTTCTGGACATGAACACCCCAGACGCTCTCACTTCTGCCGTGCCTGCCCTAGTGACCCCATCTTTGCTGGAGCTGCCCAAGGCTGGAAGTCAGCCCTGGAAATACCTTTGTGACCTAGGAACGGCAGATAGTCCCAGATGAGGCCCGGCCTGATTCCCAGGTGAAGCCCCTTTCTCCAGCCCTCACATGAGATTTCAATTCCAGCACAGCCTAAGCTCTTTGAGGGGTCATCTAGCCCTCCGTGCTTACCTTGGACTTGGCCTTCCCCTCCCTCTGTCCCTCCTCTCCCTCGGCTGTGCTAGAGCTCTAGTCTCTCTCCTCACCTGTCTTCAGCCTCAGAGAATGGTATCTTAATGTCCTCTATAGGCCTCTAAATAAATATTCCCATTTTATAGATGAAGGAACCAAGGTTTTTGGTTCTAAAGGCCAATCTGGGATTCAAACCCACACAGCAGGCTCCTCGACTGTTTCAAGACACGGACTGCGATAACCTATCTCCCGTCTTCACTCTCTCTGAACAATTAATTACTTTTCTTTTCCTTTAAAAATACTTCTTCTGATTTCAGAATTGAGATAGACACATAAGCCAGACATAGTGGTGCATGCCTGTAAGCCCAGTCCCCTGGGAGGCTGAGGCAGGAGAATTATAAGTTTGAACCCAGCCCAGGAAACTTAGTAACTTCATAGTAAGATCCTATCTCAAAAAACAAACAAACAAACAAACAAAACAAAACCAAAAGCAACCAAACAAACAAAAAAACAGTGTGAAGGCCCTGGGTTGAATCCCTATTCCCCCCTCCAAAGATATACAAATAAAAATCCAAGCAATATAAATTAACTTTCTCTCTCTCTCTCTGTCTTCTTCCTCCTCTTTCTCTCTCCTTTGTCTTTTTGAGGCAAGATTTCACTATGCAGTGCAGATTGGCCTGGAACTCACTTCGTAGCCCAAGCTGGCTTTGAACGCACAGTGATCCTCCTGCCTCGGCCTCCCAAGTGCTGGGAGTACAGGCATGTACCACCATGACTAGCAAATTTATTTATTTATTTATTTAGGTACTGGGGATTGAACTCATGACTTCGTGCCTGCCAAGCAGGTGCTTACACCACTGAGCTAAATCCCCAGCCCAAAATTAATTTAAAAAGCAGTCTTCTTTCTTCTCAGACCTCAAAATTATTACCATCAACTATTAGATGTATTTCCTTCCAGCCCTTTTCTTCCATAAGTATTTACAAAGAAACAATTTTCTATAGGGACTCTTTCTCTATAGCCTTTGCTGTACATCTCCTTGTTCGCTTATCAATTTACTGCGAACTGCTTTTTGGGTTTGGAGCTTTGGCATCTTCTGCATTTTATTCAACAACTTCAGTTTTCCATTGCCACCATAAATGAGTTAGTCAGCCACAGGATGACCGCTGGGGCTGTTTCCAACTTTTCATCTTTCCAGACAAGGCCGCAATTGGTGCCTTTGCACATTTAGGTTCGCAGATGTCTATATGACTATTTCTGTATGATCAATTCCTGGAAATGGAATTTGGGAGTCAACAATCTATACACTTAAAAGTTTCGCCAACATCAAACCTCCAAAAGGACAGCCTTAATTTACATTTATACAGTGAGTGTCTGTTTCCTTTACATACCTGTCAGAACAACATTAGGGGCTTTTTTTTTTTCCAGTTTTGTTCCCCTGATGGGTGAAAAGTATTTCACTGCTGTTTTATTTTGCATTACTCGATTATTACTAAAGCCAAACATATTTACTCCTAACTTCTATTTCTTTGGCGAATCATCTGTGTTGCTTTTTCTTTTTGACTCATGAACCCTTTTTTTTTGTTGTTACTGGGGATCAAACTCATGACCTAGCACTCTCGCCAGGCAGACGCTTATGCCACTAAGCTAAATCCAGTCTCAAAAATTTTTTGGGTTTTATCTCCTTTTGCCAGGCCCCACCTTTCCAAAATGTGCTATATTTTCTACTTAAGACTGCGTCTTTTTTTTTTTTTTTTTTTTTGGTATCAGGGATCAAACTGATGACCTCATACTTGCCAGGCAAGCACTTACGCCACGGAGCCAAATCCCCAGTACCCCTTTTTTAACTGAAGGTTTAAATTGTTTATTTCTTTGTTAAAAAGCAATATTGCTTAGTCCTAATTTATGATGGCGATTTGACTTTAGCAGTAAAGACAATTTTCTGAGAATAAAGTCAATTAACTTTAGTATTATTTTTAACTTTGGATGCTCAAATGGTTGATACTGGTACTTCACTGCAGTTTTAATTTGCATTTCCCTACTGACACAGAACACCTTTTCATGTGCCTACTGGCCGTTTGCACATCTTCTTTTATCAACTCCCTGTCTATTTTTTTTTTTTGAACCCTTCTTAGATGTCATATTAATCTCTCTCATATGTTGGAAATATTTTCCTACTTTAATATTGATAGTTTGACTTTGCCCTATAGAATTGTTAATTGTGAAAGACTATTACACTTAAAATCCTTTTGGCTTATGTGTTTCTCGTTTTCATTTCATTTATTTTTTGCAGTGCTAGGACTTGAACCCAGGGCACTGCAAATGCCAGACAAATGCCCTAGTCTTTCATTTTAGATAGCCCTCTTCCATCCCGAAGTTATAAGAACGTTCACCCACTCATCATTTCAATGTTTTGTTTTTATATTTAAATTGTTGTTATAGGTTAAATTGTATAATGAGTGAAATAGACATGCTTCTAACCCATGCCCTCTCAACTGGTTCAGGAATCACCTATTGAATAATCAACCTTTCCCCGATCAAATTATATCATCCTGCTCTGTGTTAGATTCCCATGTGGATTCGGGGCTATTTCTGGACTCTATTCTGATGAATTATGCCAGTGCTGTGCTAGGGGCAGGGTGTTCTTATTTTATTTTATGTCTTAGTATTTGGTAGGACAGTTCACCCTCTTCTCCTACTTCAGTGGGTTCTGGTTTTCTCATTATCATTCTGGATAAATTTTCAAAGTATTTTATCAGAATTTCTTAATCTTCTTGGGATTTAGAGACTGCATTGAATTTATGGAAAAACTGAACTTTTTTCTCTCATACTGGATACTAAACCCAGGGCCTTCAAACTGAGTTACCTCCCCAGCCCTTATTTATTTATTTATTTTTAAAATTTTAAGATGGGGTCTCACTAAAGTGGCCCAGGCTGGGTTGATAATTGTGATCCTCCTGCTTCAGCCTCTTAGAGAGCTGGGATTACAAGTATGCACCGCTACACCTGGACAAAACTGACATCTTCTATTGAGTCTTCTTATTTTAGACCAAGTTATTGCTCTTTGCTTATTCAAGTCCTATGTTTTAAAAAAATATTTTTCGCAATGGTGGGGCTCACACCCAGGTCCTACTGAGCTGTGTCCTTAACTCTGTCTCCCTACCACCACCAACCCTACCCACCTCTGTTTTTTGAGACAGGATCTTGCTGCGTAATTCAGGCTGGCCTCAAACTCAATGGCAATTCTCTTGCTTTAGCCTCCCAAGTGCTGGGGTTACAGGTGTGTGCACCCATGCCTAGCGTTCCCGTTTAAGTGAACAAAAGAATCTGTTTTGTTTTGTTTTTGCACCGGGAACGGAACTGAGGACCTTTCACTTGCCTTGCCCGGCAGGCACTATGCCACTGAGCTATACCCCTAGTCCAGAATTCAGTTTCATTGACCGAGCTAGTATAGGTCCTCTACATTTCTCGTTAAAATTATTCCTAGAGCTGGGCATGATGAATGAAATAGACATGGGCAAGTTAGCAAGACATGTTTCAAATTAAAAAATAAAATGAGTGGAGGGCCAGGGATATAGCTCAGTGGCATAAGTGTCTGCCTGGCAAGCACAAGGTCCTGAGTTTGATTCTCAGTACAGAAAAAAAGAAAAGATAGAACTCGCTGGCAGAGTACCATTGGGTTTGATCCTCATACCACAAAAAAAGTTACTCCAAAGTATTTTATGTTATTGTTGCCCTTATGAATGAAACACTTCCCTCCATTAATTTTCTAAAATTACAGCTATAAAAAAAATCTTGTTTGCCAGGGATTTAGCTCAGCGGCTTAAACGCCTGCCTAGCAAGCGTGAGGTCGTGAGTTCAATCCCTGGTACCAAAAAAAAAAAAAAAAAAAAAACTTGTTTATGTTTGTCTTGACTTTGATGTCTAGTCACCGCCTCTCTTCCAGAGCTCAGCTGTGTTGGCCTTGAGCACTGTTTCTATGTTGATACCTCCTGCTTTAGTGTCTTCCAAACTACCATCAATTCACTTCTAAACCTGAATTGGAACATCTACATACCACTGTCATCTTTTTTTATATTCTGTATAAGGCCTACACTATTGTTGTTTGATTAGTTTTTAAAAAATGAATTCATTGAAAATAAATCTGAGCTGGGCACAATATTGCACAAACGTATTCTCAGCTACTCGAGAGGCTAGGACAGGATTGCTGAAGCCCAGGAGTTTGAGGTCAACCTGGGCAACATGCCAAGACCCCAGCTCAAAAGTAAATAAACAAACTAGGCATAGTAGTACATGCCTGTAATCCCAGCACTCTGGGAGGCTGAGGCAGGAGGATCACAAGTAGAGTCTAGCCTGCAAACCCTGCCACTAAATAAATACCTAAATAAGGATAGAGATGTAACTCATATGAAGGTGCTGGATTCAATCCCCAATACCACAAAAAAACAAAAAATAAAACAACAAATAGGGTAAGTAGGGGGCTGGGGGTTTAGCTCAGTGGCGTAAGTGCCTGCTTGGCAAACTCGAGGTTGTGAGTTCCATCTCCAGCACCAAAAAAAAAAAAAAAAAAAAAAAAAGGAGTAAGTAAATACATTTAGCCTTCATTTGTACAGTAGCATCCATGCAATAGCAAGTAGCCTGGGGTGCTGGTTATAGTTTTTCTATTATAAGTAAAAATAAATACAAAATTATTAAAGTTTTTAAAAAATGCTTTCCATACCACAGTTTAAAATATCTCTTCCATCTCCCACATTTTGGAAACTGTTCTAGTAAGTAACAAAGTGTGCACTGCTTTCACTTCCCACATTCTTTTTTCGGAGTCACACCAAGTCCCCTTTCTTGTCCTTCTGCCAACTGCTACAGCTCCATACTCATGCCTCACACCTGAGCACTTCTACTCCTTCCTCCCTGTCCCCAGGATGTTTCCTTTTGGCTTCATCTTGCAGCTGTCCTTTGCCCTCCATCCTTCCAAAAGTGCTCCCTGTCCTCCTCCCTGGCAGTGGACAGCCTCCCTGCAGGCCTCCCGGGGACTCCTCCCTGAGGACCAGCATCATGCTTTGAGGTCAGTCTTTCTGAATGAGCTTTGTTACGGCTGGACTCCTTGCTGCCCACCACTTAGATGCCAGGCCTCCCTGCCACCTACTGTTCCATCAATAATTGTGTTCTGACCTTGGGACTTTCTCTGTCCTCTTCTGCGCCAATTCCTGTTTCTTTCTTTTCTGTGGTGTTGGAGATCAAAACCTCCTGCATGCTAGGAACGCTCTACCACTGTGTTACATTCCCAGGCCGCTTACCGGTCCTGCAAGGCTCATATTCCCAGGAAGCCTTCAAGGATGCCTGCAGCTCTCTCCCTCCTGGTCCGGTAGCACTGTCTACTGCTGGGGAGGCTGGGCTCGCGGGGCTTCCTCTGCCTGCGCTGACTACAAGGTACTGCGAACAAACTTCACATCTGAACACTCTCTGCATCAGTGCATTGCCAAGAACACATGAGTTGCTCAATAAACCACCGCATGGTCGCATTCCCAGAGACTTACCTCTGACCCCGCCTCTCCCTGTGACTGGCCGCATCTGCATATCCCTCCCTGCCACCCCACCAGTAAAGAGTAAAGGGGGGGGGAGACAACACCCGGAAATATAAGCAACCAGCTCTAGGATGATTAGTCTTTTAATATATTATTCTGAAAAGAAACGAATTAAAAAAAAGTTCCTGACAGCTCTTCTGTTTTGTTTTTTAATTTAAATAAATACCTTGCCTATCCCCCCCACTAAAATTTCCCTCCATCCCCACATCCCGCCCATCCCTGGCACTAGACCCTTTCCCTAGAACTAAAGAAGATGCCTGTTTCAGAGCAGGCCTTGCTCACTACCAAATTCTGGCAAAATTGTGAATACTGTACTGTAAAGAGTTGGCGGCCCTCGGCCGAGCCCCTCCCTCGGCTCCCTCTGCTCCCCAGGGGAGCACCTCCCTGGTTGTGGGGCAGGCACGGATGGCGGGGCCCTTTCGGCATTGGCAATGGGGAGAGTGCAAGCTTGGCTTTGTTCTCCACTCCCTGCTCAGGAGTGGGTCAGAAGGGCCCGGAAATGCCCTCCAGACTAAAATAAATAACAAAATAAATACCCCTCCCCGAATCCCGGCTCTCAGTCCAAGAGCTGCTCTGCCACTGGCTCTAGTCCCTCTTCCATGTGACCCACCCACGTGACCCTTCCCTCCTTCCCCTTGCCCGCCTCCACCTCTGCCCTGCCCTTTGCCCTCTCAGGAGGAGGGGTCTACCACAATCAGACCCCCAACAAGCAAGCCCCCTCTCCTTCCTCCCCAGATATCTTGGGGTGCTGTGGGTACCCCAAGCCCACATGGGCCTAGCAGGTTCCCCGTCCCTGGGGGCTACAAGGGTGGAGGGCCGGGCTCTCCCTGGCACTCTCACCTGGTCCTTCAGTCTGTCCAGCCCGGCCGGCCCCGCCCCCTCCCTGTCCTGGTGCCAGGCTGCCCTGCCCCCTCAGATGGCCGTGTCCCAGAGGACCGTGTGCTGCCGGCGGCAGGGCGGGGTGCCGGACTTGCGGGGCTCAGGCCCCCGCCGCCAACTGGGGAGGATGGGCATGCTCTCCTGCTTGCAGAGGCCGCGGTCGGGGCGGTGGCGCGCCTTGATCTCCTTGCACACACAGCGCTTGCGCTCGATCACCTCCAGCAGCTTCCCGTCGCGCTCGCGGGCCGGTGGAGGTGGCAAGGGCAGCGGCAGCGGCAACGCAGGGTGGGTCTGGAGACGAGAAAGACGGCAGGCCCAGCCTGTCATCTTCCCCAGAAACAAGACCTTTCGTCCTCTTTGGCTGCAGGTGGGCATGGGACAGAAGTCCAGCCCCTGCATCCTTTGCCTGTCTCAGTGCCCACGTGGCAGGCTGGATCTGTCTTGCCCTCAGGAAGGGTAACAAGATGATTAAAAATCATCTTCCCTGACACACATTTTTAAAAGAGGTCCTCCACGGCATCTTTTTTTTTTTTTTCTTTTGGTACCAGGGATCGAACTCATGACCTAGCGCTTGCCAGGCAGGCGCTTATGCCACTGAGCTAAATCCTCAGCCCCAGGGGTCTTTTTTCTAAGTTGTCCAAAGGTGCACTGTTGGCTAGCACTGGCCCTGGCCATCTCCAAACTGGGCCTCCTTCCCTACCTCCTCCCACTTCTGTTTTGGATTGAACCAGGGTTTTGGCACTGAGCTATAACCTCAACCATTTCTTTTCCTTTTTCTTTTCTTGTTTTTTTATTTTTTACTTTTTGAGGCAAGATTTTACCCTGTAGTTCAGACTGCCCTTGAACTATGTAGCCCATGCTGGCCTTGAGTTTGTAGTGATCCTCCTGCCTCAGCCTCCTGAGTGCTGGGATCACAGGCATGTTTACCCAGGCCTGGGTTCCTCTGCCCATATTAAACAACCCCATCCAGGAGGATTCTCAGACCTCGCACCCTGTTTCCCCCAGGCCTCGTCAGTCTGTGCCAACCACACTGGCTCAAGCCCCAGCCTGCCTGAGCCCTTTCCTACTTTGCTTTCCACACCCAAGCTTTCCCTAGTCCTCCACAGATAAAAAAGAAAACCCACAGCTTACCTGGCTCAGGGCATCCCTAGGCTGGCTGCAGGGCCGGGGGGTGTGCAGTGCGGCCTGCCGGACTCCTGAGGTGGAAGCTGAGCGCCCCAGGCGGTAGCCTCCTGTGAAGTCTGTAGTGTAAGAGCGAGGGGTGAGCAGAGGGGCCTTGGGTGCCCCCCACTCGTTTCCAGCCTGCCCCATGCCTCTTCAGAGGACAGAAGGAGATGGAGGCATGGTATGATTTAGGGCCCTGGACATGGATGTTGGTAGGCTGTCAGGGCAGGCCAGGCTGGACTCTGGGAGATGCCCCCAGCTCTCCCCATCTCAGTACAGTGCATATGGGCAGGGTGTCACCTCCATTGCGGTGGCAGGCAGGGAAGGTCTGGCAGGGTATGGGCAGCGCAGTGCGGCTCCCTCCTCGATCGTGGTGGATCCTGGCCAGCAGGCCCTCTGCCCCCTGGCTCCTCACTGGGATCCCTGATGCCATAGGGCCCCTGTCCTCACGCTCCACTTTGCCTGGAACCTCAGAACTGCCATTCCAAGCCCGGGCACCATCCTCGACCTCTGCTGGGATGATAAGGAGAGCTCAGTGCCTGCAGGGGAAAGGGGATTTTCCTTTCCTCCAGCCACACACAAGTCAGCATGGACAACACTCTTTGCAGTACAGGAGGGACCCAATGTGGCAGATCACCTTCCTGCCACCCACTGCTACCATCCCCTGGGGCTGAAAGTCATGTAATGTTTGTTACTTCCAAACCTCTTTTCCCTGGTCCGAGTGGCTGCCTCTACCCTAGCTCTAGCTTCTGAGCCCCTCCAGCCCCAGATAGGGCCAGAATGACCTCCCAGAGATAGAAGTACTGTTCCCAGTAGGGAGAACATCCCAAATCCAGAGCCCAAAAAGGTGGGGGGCAGCAGGGGGAAGGGCTGCATGTGAACTAAGCTCATCTCTGAGAGTAGGCCTGGCAGAGCATTGCGTTGCCAAGCAACGGTAGGGGCCTCCCTCTCCTTTCCCTCTAGTCTGGATGGGTTGCCATGGTAATAGCTGGGAGGCAGCTGTGTTTAGCTCCTAGTGTGCGCACACTCACAAACACACACCCCTGCAGTCCAGGGAAGGGAGGGGCAGGGAACAGAGCAGGACAGGCCTGATTCAAAGTCCCTATCCCCAGTCTTCCTGCTCCTTCAATATATAGGACCCCATCTCTACCTCTGCTGACCTGCTCCATTCTTCTGGTCTACCAGAAAACTTCTCAGTCCAGGACAATGGGCTGTGGCTCCTAAGTGCTCCCTCCAACATTTTTCCCAAACCATCCCCAGCATCCCCCACGTCCCAGTGCCCACCCCTCACTCACTGTCCAGCTCCTTTGCCTTTCTCCCTCCATAGAGGACCTTCCTCTGCAGAGCCCAGCCTGCCCCGAATGTCGTGGCACCCATTTCTTCTTCGTCGTCTTCTGGTGTCCCTGCACTGGTGATGACGTGGGCACAGGAGATGCTGGCAAAAGCACCCCCATCGGTCCCTTGCTCCTGTAGCTGGATCTTGACCATGGGGGACGGGGCCCCCACTCCACAGCCCTTATTCAGCACCCCCCCAGCCTTGAGGCTTTCATAGGCAGGGGGTCTCTTGAGCCCAGCTGCTGTGGCTGGGTAGGTCCAGAGGGGGGCCAGGGGGCCTGCAGTTGGGTCCTGAAGGCTGTGGGGGGAGGCCAGGCAGCTGCGGTGGTGGAGGACCCCAGCTGCTGCGCCCACAGCTCCGCTGTGGGGGCTGGCCTTCCCTGGCACGGGGGGCCTCGAGCTGGCGCATAGCATGCCATGGAGAACTGAGATCTCCTTCTCTGTCTTCGGCTCCCCAACACCTAGGGGTGGGCCAGTCGGAAGGACAGAGTGCGTGGTCACCTTGACTGCCGAATACACCATGGTGTAAGACACGGCCTTGTCCTTGGGGGGGCCGGAGAGCAAGGCAGCTGAGGCAGAGGGGGCTGCCGGCACCCCCACCGCCTTGGGGCAGATCATGCTGTGGGAATTGGGGAGCTCCCGTTCCCCCCGGGGCTGGCCAGAGCCCTGGGGTGGCAACGGTGTCGAGTGGCTCCGGGCTCGGCCCGATGGTCCCAGCAGCAGCAGGTTGGCAGCAGGAGGCGGAGGCGGCGGGGGTGGCGTCTCCCGCTCTCTTGCAGGCACTTGGGGAGCTGGGGTGGAACCTGTGGGCTCCTTGGAGTGGCAGAGGACAGGTAACCTCGAAACCCCATCACCGGGGGTTCGGGAAGCAGACTTGGCTTGGGGGAAGGCCAGTAGTGGAGGACGGTGCTGAAGGAGATTAGGGAAGGGTGGGGGGATTTCACAAGGAGTAGTCTTGGTGGGCGTCCCTTCCCTCCGGCTTGGGAGGGCCGAAGCTGGGCGGCGTTGGGTGTGGGGCGGAAGGGCATGAGGCTGGTGTGGAGGGGAGGTCGCTGTCAATGAGGCGGCCCCATTGGTCCGGCCTTCCCCTGCCTCTTCAGGCAGCGGATACTTCATTTCTTCATAGATGGCCTCACTCTCTTCAGAGTCTGAGTCGGCACCGGCTGGGGGGGTTGGGCCCCCGCCTCCAAGAGGGGGTCCTGTCAGTCCCCCTCCAATTCGTCCTCCTCCCCTGAAGACGTCCCCCACCATCTCGATGTACACGGGCTCTTCTTCCTGGGCACCCACGTCGGGGTCCCCAGCTCCTCTGGAACCCCTACTCAGGCGCTGCAGAGGCAGGTTCCCCCCTCGAGGAGATGGTGCTGGGGGGCAGGACTCTTCGAAGGAGACAGACAGCTGGGTGTTGGGGCTTCGCCTGGGCTTCTGTGGAGGGACCTTCCGGTTGGACTCTCGGCCCTCTGGGGTGGGTTTCTGTGAGCCTGGGGTGTGGTGGAGAGGAGAACAATAAATTGGGGTTTTAATGGGGGAAATAGAGAGAGGCAATCCTTTCTGACCCTGTGACCCCTGCAAGGACGCAGCTGCCTCTTCATTTTCTCCACAGACATATAGGCACAGCACAGGGAGGTTCTTTTTGCTATCACACAGTCCTTCTGAGACACTCCCTAGAAACTTAAGCTTCTGCCTTCAATCCTTTCTTACCCTTGGGTCCCTCCAAGGCCATGACCCGTTTCTCAAGAATGGACTTTCAGGGAGTAGTCCCTGCTTTGGAATGGTTCATCTCAGGTCCATCCAAAAGGACTTCCCCATTCCTTTTGGGAATGGAACCTTCCATTTCTTTGGCTCTTCCCTGAATGAACCCTCCCAGAGCACCCCCCCATCTGGAATGGATCCTCCCAGCTCCCCATCAGAAGGGATGATGGGTATCTCACCTGCTTTCTTGCTGGGGGGTGTCTCTGCCCCTGATCCTGCCATGCTGAGCTTGGTGCTTGGATGTCTCCGGGGCTTGGCTGGGGGTCTTCGGGTGCTGCTGTCCTCTGTGAGACCCCCACTGCTACCCACTGGTCCACCCCCTACACTGTCCATGCTGCCCACAGAGTGGCAGGAGAGGGAGCGTGGGGCCATGGCGCTGCGGCAGGGGTGGGGGGTATGCTCCTGGGAGGCGGGCATCGTCATGAAACCCATTCTGAGGGAGCGGCGCAGGGAGGTGATATCCCGCACACGGACTCCGGGTCCTGGGCCAGCCCCGGGCCCCGCAGGGCCTGCAGGGGCCACTTCTTTACTGGAGCTGGAGAAAGAAAACTCAGATGGAACAGAGGTCAGGCGTCGGGCCTGGGCCTCCCCACCTCCACCTGAACAGATACTGTTAACTCTGCGCCTGCTGAAGAAAGCCTAGAGTGGGTATGGGGACACTTAAAGATCTAAGGCAGGGGTTTGAGGCAGAATCCCCAGGGTCAGAAAGGGTCAGGCATGGGGGTGGTTGGCAGAAATGAAAAGAAGGGGTGTATGTGTGCCAGGCAGTGTCACTGGGGCTGGCAGTCCCCAAGCTTATTCATATCTAGCACTGGTAAAGGGAAGAGCCCACCTGATAGAACGGACAGATATACATGCTACCATGGCTCTGGGTTTTTCTTAGTCACACTGACCCATGCCTGGCCTCTGGCCTCCCCTCATGTCCAGCTACTGTGGCCTCTGCCCCACAAGTTTCCTCTCCCAGATGTGGGGTGTGCTGTCTGCATCACCACAGCAGTCTCCCCCTCATCCCATCCTTTTCCTCCCTCCCTCCCTCACCCTCTTGTGTCCTCCCCAGCTCACCCTACTCCTTTTCGCTCCTGGTGAGTGTGTGTGGAGGGGTGGCTGGCAGGGAATAGAGGAGAGCTGCCGTGGGGTGGGCGCTCATTAAGGCCCTGTCTACTAACCCTTCATTAGGGAGAGATCACTGCAGCGATCGCTCTGATTAATCTAATTAACAACAAGAATTAAACTCCACAGTTAAGAGGAGGGAGAAGGGAGCAGGGAGGTGGCTCTGACTCAGGCTTCAGGAGGCTGTGCAGTCAATGGGAAGTAAAGAGAAGAAAGATGAGGGATGGGAGAGGGCAGGCCTGTGACCCTCCAAGGGGAAAGAGAAAGGGCCAGCAGGGGTGCAGGTCTGGGGGCAATGGGGGCCCCTGGCCCTGGCTCTTCTGCATATCCCTCACCTCAACACACAGCCATGTCACTTGGTCACTTACCTCCCCAACAGAAGAGACTGGGAGGGGACCATGTGGATGTTCTCTGAGGCCCCTGAAATGACCCTGTCCCTGGACCCTGTGAGGGCAGTGGGGCCTGCCCCTTCCAAGGTCAGGTGATGAGGAGCCAGTAGCCTGCCCCACAAGGACAGAAAGAAGACAGCCACTGACTGGAGGTGAGTCAGGAAGGTGTGACTCGGGCCCTGAGGATAAGGAAGAAGCCGACAGGATGCTTCAGAGCTGGAAGGCCTTCAGGCAGCCAGGACAGGAGTGGACCAGGTGTCACAATCCCAGCCACTCTGAGCACAGTCTGAGATTAGAGATCCTACTGATGACAAGGAGGGGCTGTGACCTAGCAAGGGGGCCAGTCTGGGGCCCCAGCCTTACCTCCTCTTGGCCTCCTCTTCCTTGTGCTGCCTCCACTCCAGCTTGGTTTTTCGGTAGAGCAGGTTCATGTCGTGGGGCAGGAGGTGAGGGCTGGGGGACCCTGCTCAGTGCCACCAGGCCCGGGGGGCGGCCCTCCCTGGGTCCCGGATCCACTTGATAGGGGTCAAGTGAGGAGAGAAAGGAAGAGGTGGGGTGGGTGGAGACCAGGAACAAATAAAACAGAGAAAAAGGAGCAGAGACATGACTTGGGTCCTCAGAGAGGAAAACAGACAGGTAACGAAAACCCAACAGCCTCTAGGACGCCCAGACAGACACAGACTCCTATATACAGAGCCGCACACCCTGACAAAGGTGTTCTAAGCCACACATACACACACTGGAGAGATCAGACTGACACAGATTCTCATCCTGTGTAAATACAGCCTGAACTGCCATCCAGACATCCACAAACACACATTCAGACACACACACACCACTCATCCCAAATCTCCAGAGGTACACCAGACACACAGGTGGACAGGGGGGAATGCACACCTAGGAGTAGCAAACACACAGACGTAAACACCCACTGACACACCCACAGCTCACACGGACCTCCAGACACACAGAGATCTGCACAGAACCCGACACACCTACAAACAAGGAGTTATGCCCAGGGCCTACC
>PVJX010001685.1:130932-152782 GCA_004027295.1 Dolichotis patagonum
GCCTTTAGATTGTTGCTTTTGGCCCCTTGACTCTTTCCATAAAGCCTCTAGCTAAGTGACCTGCTCACTTCAGCTGCACCCTCTGCCTTGCCCTTACCCACTCTGGCTCCAGTTGATGAGTGTGGAGGCCCCTGCTCTGTGGGTGTGGGCCCCTGAGGGAGGAGCTGCCAGGGTCTGGGGCTGCCATAAAAGGTAGGCATTCCACTGCAAGACTTCAGATCCAGGACCTGGGATGGCTGTCTCTCCTACCACATACCCATCCTAGCCCCTTGGCCAGCTCTGTTGTAAACCAAGTTTCTTTGAGGAATTGGGGAAGGCAGCTGGATTACAGGGATGGGGGGTGGCTGGTTTATCCTTTCGCCCCACAGTCTGCTCACCTGAGCCTATCCAGTATTGCTGGCAGGGGGTGGCCTTGGAGTGGGAGAGGCGGGGAGCAGGCGGGAAGGAGTTAAATGCTGTGCTCTTTCTGCTTCCTGCCTCTAAAAGAGGAACAAGTCTGGGCTGGGGGCAGGATGCCTGGGTCCCTGGCTGGGAAGGGTGGGCACCAGGGATGTGAGGGTTGGATGCTTCTGCCCTGGAGGAGAAAATAACACCTTGGTCTCCAGGAGGGAGGAAGGGCAGGGAGTGCGAGGATGAGGGCTCTTTCCCCTTCCTGGCCTTGGGCACAAACCACAGTATAAAAATATCCTGAGCCTGGATGTCTGGGCCCTGTCAGGACCGGTCAGGACTGGCTCCCCCCACTCCCTCCTGGCCTCCAGCTCTGCGCTCATGACCCTCACTCCTTCTGGGGTCCTTTCATTGAGCTCCTACTCCAGGGAAGAAGATGCAGCCCAAGTCCCCAGACTTAGCCAGTGCAGGGCACTAACCTCTCTGCTTTCTGGCCTTAAGCCCTGCCAGAGCCTCCCCTGGCTCCACGGACCCTGCTTCTCCCTCTTCAGCGTCCCCAACCCTCCTTCCCTCCACCCCTTGAGTCCTGATCACTTCCTGTGTGCCTGTAATGGTGTTGCTATTTCCCTGCCTCAAACTTTGCGTCTCTTCTGCACTTTCCCATCCATCTTCTCAAGCCAGGGGGCACCACCTGGGGCCCCTTCCTCTTCTCTGTCCCTCTCATCATCCTGGACTTCTCTTCCTGGCTTTTCCAAGAAGTTGGGGCCTCCCAGGGCTTCACAGAGGCGTCTTGTCTTGTTGCTGTCGCCCCCGCCCTTTTGCAGCCACCCTGAGCGCCTGTTGGGCTGTGTGGGTCCACGCCCAGCTCCACCTCCCCACTCTCCTCCTTGACCCCCGCCCCCACCCCAAAGCTGGGAAGCAGGGAGTTGAGCTTTACCTGAGGCCTGAGAAGTGAGAGAGGAGAGGCTAGAATGGGGGTGGGGGTTGTGGAGGACCAGTTTCTGAGGATTCATTCATTCTACAAATAGCTACAGGACAAACTTGACTTCTAGCTGGGAAGACACAACAAATACTTTAATTTCAGATAATGTTAGGTGCTGTAAAAACGAAACAGTTCCGTGGGCCAGTGAGTGGTGGGGCAGTGCCTTTCTAAGCAGAGGACATTGGAGTCACGTGAAGAAGGCAGATGGGCCTTGTGATGCAGCTCGGCTTGCTTAGCATGTTCAAGACCCCAGGTCCCATCCACAGCACTGAAAAAGAAACTCTGGGCTGAGGGCAGGGAGCAGTGCTGGAAACCAGGGTCCCTGTCTCACACCCCATGGGCCACTCAGCCAGTCCTCCAGGTGACACCAGGTCCCTTACTTCTGCCTTCCCCAGGGCTGGGCGGGAAGGGCTTTGGGAGCACGGCTGCTGCATCTGGGAAAGAGAAGGCAGGGCACGGAAGGAGACCCCTGCTTCTCTCTCTCAATTTGTGTGATGGTTTCCCCCTTCTCTGTTTCCAGGTACACCCCCTCGACTCTCGCCCCAGCTCCCCGGCCCTCTACTTCGATGCCAGCCTTGTTCACAAGTCTCCAGATCCCTTTGGCACGGCAGCAGCCCAGAGCTTCAGCCTGGCCCGCTCCATGCTGGCCATCAGTGGTCACCTGGACACCGATGACGATAGGTAGGTGGGTTCTGCGGGGTGGGAGCACGGGCACATGCAGGTTACCCCCCCCCCTTGGAGGGGACCTTTTAAACAGAGAGACTGGGCTGTGGCATAGCCACTGGGCAGAGTCAATTTGGGACCTACTCCCTCTCTCTGGAGAGAGCTGGGTGGGACTCCCTGGCTTAGGACTGTCAAGTCAGAGACTTTGAGAGTTTGAAGGGACTCATTGTTGTCAAATTCCAGAGCTCTTGCAGATTTAGAGATCATCTGGCCAAGCCGAGGAACCCACTGGCAAATGTGCCCGAGACAAGAATAGGGACTCAGTCTCCTCCCAGCTCCGTCGCCCTCTGTCTCTGCTGATGGGAATGGGGTGCGTTAGGGTCCTCATGGACTGTGACATGACATCCTTATAGTTCACACAGACCACTGTAGGATCCTAGGACTTCCAGTACCAAAAAGTATTACTCTATAATTGTGTTCCCTTTGGGGACACAGCCAGCAGACAGAGTGACTGGTGCCATGGGGGCTGAGCCCTGCCACAGTAAATCCACGAGATGGCAGGGACAGCACATGAGGGCAGAACTTCCTGGCTCTGTCCTTTAGGAGAGAATGCCCTGTTTGGTGACAGGGTGGGCAGGACTTCCTGTTTTGAGGACCAGGTTTCAACATTCATAGGAATGTTGGCCAGCTGAAAAGGGAGGACCGGGCTGGGGATTTAGCTCAGTGGTATAAGTGCCTGCTTGGCAAACGTGACATCATGAGTTCGATCCCCAGCACCAAAAAAAAAGAAAGAAAGAAAGAAAGAGAGAGAGAGAGAGAGAAAGAAAGAAAGAAAGAAAGAAAGAAAGAAAGAAAGAAAGAAAGAAAGAAAATGGAGGACCAAAATCGTGAGTCTGATAGCTAGGCTTCTGGTTTCTGGCTGTGGACTGATAGGAGCTGGGAAGAAGGGCTAGGAAGCCACTATTATTACTGGAAGGAGGAATGGGACTTCCTGTTGGAGGCTCTGGAGGGGAGGAACTTCCTCTTTGGAAGGCAGTGTGGGGTGGAACTTCAGGAGTGGGTGAGTGGGTGCTGGAGGGACCCATTCCAGATAGGAGTTGCTCCTTTCTGTCTTCCCCTAGGTGGTGCTGCCCCCTGGAATCAGGGCCTGAAACCCACAAAAGAAAAGGCCCAGGGGCACTGGAGAGATTGGGGAGTCACATTGGAAAGGGGATGGGGCGGCCAGGAGCCAGTGAGATGGAGGATGAGGGGCTGGTGCCAAGCAGGGCTGGGCAGGGCATGGTGGCTTCTGTGCTCTCTCCCAGCTGGCTCTCAGGAATGTGTGAGGTGTGAGGTCGGGCCGGGAGAGTCACCTGCCCCCATCCTTGCTATTCTCAGCTCTTCCCACCCTTTCCCCCTCCCAATTGGGAGGTTCCCTGGCAAGAGGGCTCCCTGTCCCTCCTCCACCCCTGTTTATTTCATAGCCCAGCCTCCTGCTTCTCTGTCTTATTGGGTTCTGCTTTCAGAGGCCTCAGCTCTAGTCCTTCCACTTGTTCCCTCCCTCTCTCTCTCTGTCCCACCCCCTCTGCACATCCTAGTCTGACCGGTCCGGTCCAGTCCGGCTCCCATCCTCCCCTTTTCCCTGCCAGCTCCAAGGTTCTGGGGCTCTGGCCTGGCCCAGCCCCTCATGCCCCACCTTGCTGGGCCAACAGGTATGGGTTGAACCCACCCTTTACCCCCCTAGGAATAGGGTGTGTAAGACCCCCCCCTTCTTTCTGGCTGGCAGAAGACCAGGGTCCCAGTGGTGTGGAACCTCCCTTTTGAGATGAAAATGGGCTGGGGCATTTCATGCCAGGATCCCAGGTGAAAGAGTAGGAGTGCTTTCCTAATCCCCAAATTTGGGAATGGGAGACCAGAGATTGCCTGATGAATTCAGACATGTTCCTAGTTGGAAGATCTTGTGTCCCCCACAGGAGTTAGCTGGTGGGAAGTACCTGGTCAGGGTGTGAATAAGTGGATGGATGGGTGGTGAGTGGATGCATGGCCAGGCTTGGGGGACAGAGTGAGGTCCGGGCATTAAAGGAAACAGTGCCCTCCTTTGAGTCCAGTACTATATCTTACCTCTTGAAATCCTAAAAGCAATTCCATGATCCCACCTTCCAGATGAAGAAACTGAGATTCAAGATTGGAGGGTTTTAGCAACTTGCCCAAGGTCACCCAGCCAGTGAGCCACTGGGCTGCAGACACAGCCTGGGTCTCAGTCCAAAACCATGCTCTCCAGTCTCCTTCTGGGACACCTGTGTCCCAGAGAGGAGGTGGCACTGGGCTCTAGCGTGTCCTCTCTTGTGGACAGAGGCAGTGACAGCTCACTCAAACGTGGCAGAGAGCCAGCCCCCTCCCTTCCCTGGCCTGGCCTTGCCTCCCTCCAAGGGCACCACAGATCCTGGAGAGGTGTAGATGGGACTTTGGGCTGGGCCCCTGGGGCTTCTTAGAACACACATGGGGCCCAGAATTGGCTCTTCCCATGATTCGACCCTCCCCACCTCTCCCAGACACCTGCATCTTAATCCAATCCTCATGTTGAAACTTTTATTTGACCTTCAGAGGGAAAACCCAGCTGCTAGGGCTGTCCTTACCATAGGATCCAACTCCTGCAGGGTTAGAGTCCCCAGTTATGGGTGTCACACACTGCACAACTCCAGGTGTTGCTTTGTACATTTGAAGTCACAGTGCATGCCTGAGAGTCATGACAGCTTGCTGGAAGGTGCCGGTCAGTGTGTTGAGGAAGGGGATATTTTGTTCTAATTCACAGAGTTGCTTTGGGGGCGTGTGGGAAGCACTGACTTGGTGCTTTTGAGTGGTGTCCACCAGGCAGGCCCAGCTTCTTGCTCCTGCCCCCACCTGGGAATTCCAGCACAGTGCCGCATGTAGCCTGTCACTTGGAGGTTCTCGAAGGGAGGCCTTGGGGTTGCCAGAGCTGTGGTGGCCTAAAGTGTTAATACTGGAATGTCACAGGCGAAGTGCTGTCAAAACTCGCCAGCACTAGACAAACAGGAGATGATCATCTATCGGCCAGCAAATGTTTATTTCTGGCCAGAACAAATGACTGACTTGGTGCTTTTGAGTGGTGTCCACCAGGCAGGCCCAGCACTTCTGTTCTTGTGTGTCTGTCTCTGGTGTCTGTCTGTACTGGGGCGGGGTGGGGTGTTGGGTTCTCTGTGGTGGCCCAGTGTCCACCCACACAGTCAGTGTCACAGACTGAAACAGTTGAAGAACTGCTTAGACACGACTGGCCAGCCCTCTGCTGTTAAGCCTCCTGTCTCCTCTTTCCCCCGTGCCCTGGGGGTCCCAGGTGTCCTTCCGTGATACTTGTCTTGCTTCTTGGGCCTGGTCACTCCCTTGGTTGCTGTACCTGTCAGCCCCTTCTGCACCCAGAGGTTGGACAGAAAATGGAAAATTCCCAGCTCCCTCTAGCTCCTTTCCTGGCTGCAGGGCCTCACGCAAGGGTCACCTTGGACTGAGAGCTGGTCTCTTGGTAGGGAAGCAAGTTGGAGCTGTCAGCTGGGAGCGGAGGCCTGCAAGAAAGCAGCAGCCACAGAAAGCTGGCTTGGAGAGGAGTTCAGTGGGGTGGGAAGACAGGACCTGTGGTCTGGGCCACACAGGGGTAAGGGTGAAGGGCCAGCTCAGGGCCAGGCAAAAGCTGGCCAGGTGGGGTTGTAAGCCACAGGGTCAGCCAGAAGCCTGGCGTCTGAGCAGTGGAGAGGGAGCCCTGGAGCAGAGCAGGGTGCAGAGGTTTATGAAGGTCCTGGGCCACCACAGCTTGAGGGATCATCAGAATCTGGGACTTAAGAGCCCAGCATACTGGGGCCAGCTGGGAGCCTGGTTTTGGGGACCTGTTAGCCAGGCCTTGGTTGCCCTCTGGTGGCTTCATAACAAACTGCAGTCAGACTGCTCCTGGCTCCCTGTCATCTACATCCTAGGACTGTTTCAAGGCCCAGCTCCTCTTCCCAATGTCCCAGCTCCAGCCTCACCTTTCTTTCTCCCCTGCAGCCCTCACTCGCTCCATGCCCGCAGGTACAGGTCCACATCCACAGGCTGGATTTGATATCCAGGGCTCTTTGTCTTGGTTTCCATTGCCATGGTGACTGTTCTCATTGCTCCTGCACTGTGGGTATGCAGGACCCTCTGGCTCAGGCTCTAGGGGTCAGACGTGATGTGGAACCTGTGTTGGGGGTGCTCATAAGCACATCAGTGCCTCCCCATGCCATGGTGTTCTTCCCCTAGGCCTTGAGGGAGATGTCTTCACCCAGAGGGGTAGGAGGGGGTCAAAGGTGGGGGGCACACCTCCCCAACCCAGGCCCCTTTCCCCACAGCCCCTCCCTTGTGCCCCGGCTAGCAGCTGACTGTCCCCACTGCCCCCTCCCTTGCACACTGGGAGCAGTGCCAGGGTGAGAAGGGGACACTGGCACTGACCGACCACGTCTGGGAATTCCCGCCCACTGTGGAGCTGCGGGAGGGGGGTCCCCGTGTCCCTGAGGAACCAATCGCAGCCTGGCCATGCCCCGGGAGGCGGCGTATATCTCTCAGGCCAGCACCCCCTATGCCCCATCTCCTCTCTGCCTGCCTGGCACCAACTGGACCCCACTCTGCCTGGGGGGCTCTGAGCCCCCCAGGTGTTTGCTTTGATATCTCCCCCTCTCTTTCTGGGAGATCTGAGGGCCCTTGCACCCCAGGGATGGCCCAGCCAGGGATCTCTGTCAAGTCCTTGGTGTCATCTTATGAGACCCGAGTGGTGGGAAGAGCTCCGGGACCACCCCGAAAGAGGGGCTGTGTCTCTTCTCCGTGCTCTCCACGGGGAGCATCCCCTATCCGAGGGGCACCTGGGCCACCACACCACCGGGCTCTGGGGGGGCCTGGACAGCGGCCCTCACCCTGCCGGGGGGTGGACAAAACCCTCCTGCCCCTGATTCTCTACTGTCACAGGTACAAGGGACTTGGGACTGAGGCTGCTGCCTGCCGGCGCAGGGAGGGCTGTGCAGCCGCCGGGAAGCAGCGCCTGGGAAGGAGTGGGCTGTGTTGTCCAGACCCCCGGCTCCACTTACCTCTCGCCTCCCTTTGTCTCTGCAGCAGCTCTGGCATCCTGGGTGGCATTGACAACAAGATTGAACAAGCCATGGTAAGAGAGGACATCTTGGTCCCATTATCAGACCCCAGCATCACCCCTGCCTGCCCTATTCTTCTGGAACACTAACTGCGCCTTGGTGCCCCTGGGTCTCCTCCTCAGCCCTTGACTGCCCTTGACCTCTGGTCCCCATCCCTGTCTGTGAGCCCTGCCCCCCCTCATCCTTGCCCCCTGCCCTCTGCCAGCCCTGCATCCTCCCCCGCCGGCACAGGGACCTCACACAGCCACAGCCTCCGGGCACTGGGCAGTGGATGTGGTTGAGGTGGCCTGGCTGCCCTGACGCTTGGCCTGTTTGGTCTCCAGGATCTGGTGAAGTCTCACCTCATGTTTGCGGTCCGGGAGGAGGTGGAGGTGCTGAAGGATCAGATCCGGGACCTGGCAGAGCGCAACGCCGCACTGGAGCAGGAGAACAGCCTGCTGCGCGCCCTGGCCAGCCCGGAGCAGCTGGCCCAGCTGCCCTCCTTGGGGCTCCCCCGGCTTGGGCCTCCCCCACCCAATGGGCCTGCCGTCTGAGCCTCCCGTCCCTCACAATGTGCCTTTGGGGGCTTCCGTGGCTACCTGGCCTCATGCCAGCTGCCTGCCCCCTTTTCCTATGCAGCTTTAATGCCCCCTGATCCCAGGGATTGGGAGTGCAAGGCTCAGCAGTGGCCTGTCCCTCACCCTAGCACAGTCACCCCCAGTCCCCAGGCCTTGATGGAGGAGGGAGGGCTCAGCATGGGGTGGTGCATGAGTCCCCTCTGCGAGTAGTTGATGCTGGTCGCCCTCCCTCCCTAGGCATCAGTGTTCTGGGCACCCCTGCAGTAGGTGGTCAGCGTGGAGGAGGCTGGAGACCTCCTGGCAGACCCCACCCTGACCTTATTCTCCCCAAGCGTCCCCTCTCCACTGCCCAGGGGAGGGCATATGGACAGCATCTGGAAGTTCTGGGATTCAGGTTGTTCTTAAAATAATAATTAAAAATCTGAAGAAACTTGAATTTGGAGGTGGGCGTGGAGTTGGTTTCCTCCAGACTTGCGTGGGGGCGGCGCCAGCAGTTTGTCCCTGCTGTCCAGTCTAGACTGGTTCAGTGTGGTGGAGACAAGAGTAGTGGACAGAGATGCAGGGGATGACGTCCAGCGGTTTAGGTCCTGGGAAGAAGCAGGCAGGCGGGACAGGGGAGGGGCGTGGGGGAGGCATCGGCCCACGTGCTGGGGGCAGAGAAACAATGAGGCCTTTGGCCAGGTTGCAGGATCCACCCCCAGCTTCCCAGTGAGCCCCTCAGCTGGCTGGTTCCGGGTGGCTGCTGGGGGCGGGATGGGGGGTCCTGAATGGGCCCCTTGTCTCCAGGCTGGGTGTGAGCCAGGCTCCCTGGGCACACAGTGCCCTCGCCAGGCCTGGCTGGCCTCAGTGGCTTCCACCCCCAGCTGGCTGAGGACCGCCCTGTGGGGGAGCAGGCTCCTCCCTGGCAACCTGGGCTCAGACCAGTACAGACAGAGGGCAGCCAGGGAGAAGCGCCCCACCTAGAGGGCAAGGGGGGAGCAGCAGCCTCAGCTTTGAAGGGACCCTGTGAGGAGCTGCACAGGGAGCGGTCCTGCTCCATAGAGGCCCAGCTGGCTGGGACCCCTGGCTGTCCACGCAGCAAGTTCTTTGGTTTCTTGAGTCTCAGATTGGGATGTCATAGATGATCATGTGACATAATGCACAGAAAGCATTCAGCATGCACTGGGCCTCAGCCAGTGTCAGTTTCCCTCCCTGGATGTGGGGAACAAGGGCCCAGGCCAGAGCAATTGGCTCCACGATTCTGCAAGGGGCTGTGGGTTTGGGGCCAGGGCTGTGGCTCTCACCATGGGCTGGAACTGTGCCTCAGCAGGGGTTCTCATCCTCTGGGACTCTCGCCTGAGCCTGTCCCAGGGAGAGCAAGGGCCTGGGGCAAGGTGTGGGGGATGCTTCCCCACTAGACCTTGTATTTTCACTGATGTGCTTGAAATCACTCAGTTCTCGCTAGACCCCTAGTGGTGGCTAGTGGTGTGGCCACTGGCCTGCATCCTGCCTTTCCTCCCACCCTAAAGGCTGCCTCTGCAGGCATGGCCTGGGTCATGAGGTCTTTCAAATTTGCTAAGTGAGTTTGGCAAAATATGATCTGTTGGGTGACTTTCACACTGACTCATCCTCATTGTGCTGAGATGAGAGTCCTGGTCAATGACCACCATGTTGTCCCCCTCTGCTGAGAGTTATGACAAGAAAGGGCAGCAGGAAAGGGAATGAGAGACAAGGAGATTGAGAGTGGTGGCACAGGCCTGTAATCCCAGATCTCTGGGACTCAGCGGCAAGACAATTGCCAAGTTTGAGTCCAGCCTCAGCACCTTAGTGAGACACTGCCTCAAAATTAAAAAATAAATAAAGGGCTGGGGATAAAACTCAGTGCAAAGGTCATGAGTTCAATTCCCACTATTACCCAACAAGAATTTAAAAAGTGATAAACGGGATTGGGAAGGAGCTTGAGGAGGCTGAGGAAGTCACCAACCTCTGTTTGGCCTCTTTCCCCTTGACTGTCATCTCTGTGTTCTCTTTCTCTGTCTCTGTCTCTCTCTCTCTGTCTCTCTCTTGTCTGTGTTGTCCTTTAGGTTATCTTCTGGAGATTCCAAATGAACTGGATCATCGTGGAACACAAGGACTGGAAGAAACATGCATAGAAGGAGGTAGAGGAGCCTCTTTCAGAGTTGGAGGCTTGCAAGTTGGCCAGGATCCCCAGGGAAGCTAAGTTCCCCAGGACGGAGGACACCCCAAGGCAACTGAGTTCTTTGTGCTGGATGGACCTGCAGCCAGGACCCAGATGGGGCAGGGACATGAGATCTGCTCCCTGCTGCGGCTGCCCTAGCACACACAGCCGTCCAGTGAGCGTCCACTATCATGATCTCTGCCCTGCAGGCCAGCTGGCAACTGCCACAGGAAGGTGAGCCCCTTTCATCGCAACCCTGGCCCCAGCTTCCTCCCTCCTCTTCCTGGTCTGGTGCTCTTCTGCCCCCAGATGCTGAGGATACAGCTGTGAACAAGGTTTGCCCACACCTGGGGACCACAGATGTGACAATAGGCACTGTTGATTCTGTGTCCTGAGGGATGTAGTGCAGGCGGTGGAGACGGCTGTGCACGGCCAGGGAAAGGCAGCTCAGATACACCTGGGAGTCACGCAAGGCCGAGCTAGCAGAAGAGGGGTGAAGCTCAGACCCAAAGAAGTCACTTGGCTGGGTGCTTTCTTAGGGGACATGGGGGAAAGGAAGAGGCGTTCCCTAGAAAGGAGCAGCAGGGGGGTGTGAAGCTGGCCCGAGGCACCAGGGTGGAAACAGAGCAAGCCTGGTGCCTGGTGCCCACTGAGACCAAGCAGGATAGATGAGACCAAGTTGTGGAATTTGAATTTGACCCTAAGAGCAATGGGAGCCATGGAAGACACTGGAGCCAAGGAGCGGCCTGATTAGATTTGATTGAGAAATCTCGCACACACTTACACTGTACGTGGTTAGCGAGCGTGCAGAATGGGCACTACTCTCTAACATGGTGATGCACAGCTTAAATTCCAGAAATCCTGAATGCCGAGGCAAGAGGATCTCAAATTTGAGCAGGGCCTGAACAACTTAGCAAACTCCTGAATCAATATAAAAAATAAGAAAGGGCTGGGGATATAGCTCAGTGGAAAAGCATCCCTGGGTTCTAGCCCCAATACCAAAAGCACACCACAGGTTAACATGAGTGGGGTGTGGCTGGCAGGGGACAAGGGACAGGGGACTGGACCAACAGATCCACAGGGGCCTATGCAGGCCGGGCTGAGAAAGGATGTCTGGGTGATGGGCACCACTGGGCAGAGCAAGTGACTGAGTCTGAGCTCTGGTTAGGGGAGTTGTTGGGCACATAGTGCAGGGGGTGAAGATCACAGGGAGCAGAAGAGACAGAGGCCAGGGGGCTGGAGACAGTGCCTGGGCTGGAGAACGAGAAGGATGAGCTGACTCAGGAGCCAAGGGGACGGGTTGAGGGGCCAGGGACAAGGGGAACTGAGGCATCGGTAGGACATCTGCATGGAGACACTGTGATGTAGGGGCTTGGGGTCCGGAGAGAGCTCACTGTCTCCTGCACGTTAACTTTCTCTCCATGAAACTGTGCTGGGACTCACAGCTGGTCCATCCTGGCCCCTGTCTTCCAAGGGCTGCATTCTAGTGGGGAAAAGAGCCGAATCCTGACTCAGATCTGAGCGTGTGTGAACCATGGTAGAGCCAAGGGTGGTGGTCCATGCCCGTGATTGCTGCACTGAGGCAGAAGGATGGCAAGTTTGAGCCCGACCTGGGCAATGAACGTAGGGAGAACTTGTATCAAAATTAAAAAATCAAATATGAAAAGCTGTAGATATATGTAGCTTAGTGGGAAGGCCTAGGGTTCAGTCCCCAGGGTCACAAAGATGAAAGAATAAAGGTAGGATGGAGCAAAGGCAGGGGTAGATGATGAACTCCCGATGCAGGCAGAGAAGGCTTCCTGGAGGAGGCAGCTCCAGCTGGCTTGGTGGAGAAGGAGGGATGAGTGGAGCCCTCTAGGTTTTATCTGTGGGTCTCTCCCCCTGCTGCGTCCACATGCACACCTTCTCTTTCTCTTCCAGTCCTCTGTGAGCTCCGCCTGCATCTCCTCCCAGTGAGGACTCAGATCCCGGCACATGCCCGAGGCCAGGCTGCTGCGCCAGGTGTGCGGGTGCTGTGGGGCTTGTGACAGCAAGGGGGGCAGCCAGAGAGGCACAGAAGGCCTCATGTCCAGGCTCACTCCTGCCCTCTAGCAGACCTATTGCTGGGCCTGAAGAAGGACACATCCAGGTCCCCTCTTAGGGCCCCTACATCCTCAGAAAGCCCCGGCCTCCACTTAGCAAGGTAAAAATGTGAAAAATAAAAATTTAAAAGTGTAAGGACTGGGAAAAACAAAAGGCTGAGCATGTGGCTATGTGCAGACTCTGAATTGGATCCCTGGTCTCCCCCCACCGTGCCCTCCCTGCCCCAGCCCAAGAAATACCTATTTACAGCAGTTATGAGAAACCTTCCAGCCCAGGAGGCCTGGCTGGCAAAGCCTGCTCCCAAGCCCGCCCCCTCCACCTTGCTGGCACTCTTGGCTTCAGTCTTGGGCTTGGGCTGGCAGGGTCCTCAGTCTGCAGGGGCTCTGGGGGCCGCAGGAGGAGCACCTGCTGGGAAGAGACGCTGGCCCCTCTGCCCACACCTGCTGGTGTCTGGAGGCCACTTTGGTTCTGCTCAGGGATCCGCTGTGGCCACGGCTGGTCTGGGCTGGGCTGGGGAGACCAGATGGGGTGCAGCTGATCGCAGGGCATGGGGGTCCTGCTTGGCCTCGAGGAGCGAGTGTGCTGTGGGAGACCATGGTGATTAGGAGGGAGGTTGGAGGGGCAGCTGGAGGGGATGCCATGCAGACATTCGCCGCAGGCACTTAGCTGCCTTCTTGTCTGACCATGGGAAGGTGCAGAGGGGTCTCCCCAAGGAAAAGCTGGGGTGTTTCACCAGCTGGCATAATTCAGGGATTTGAGGGTCCAAAGGCCTTGGGGGTGGCAGAGGCAGCCAATTCCCAGGAAAGGGGAAGAGAGCACAGGAAACAGAGAGGACAGGAGGGAGGAGACCTGGGGGAGGAGGGACAAGGGTATAGGAAGAAGGATATGGAAGAGTGTGAGCAGTGAGGTGAGGAGGGGAAGAGAGGGGAGCTGCGCTGTGCTGGGTGATGCCCAGCAGGTCACCTGTGAGTGGTGCCCCTGGGCTGAGCACAGCCAGTACAGAGATGGAGCAGCAGGGGCAACCTGCAAAAGGTTTAGTTCACTCCTCACACTGTGGTTTTGGGGTTTTGGCCCCACAATGGCATCAGGGCAGCCCTTTGGGGTCCGTGTCCCCACACCCAATGCCTCTAAAACTGCTGTAAAGTCTCCCCCTCCCCCATTTACTACTGGGTTTGAACCTAGGGACGTTGACCAAGCCACATCCCTAGTCCTCTCTTACCTGTTTACTTTGGGAAAGGGTCTTGCTAAGTCAATAACTTGCCCTGTCTGGGCTCAAACATAAGATCCTCCCACCTCAGCTTCCATGAATGCTGTTTCCACAGGTGTGAATCTCCACACCCAGCTATTCTGAGCCTATGAATGCCTGCCACACCTCAGGACCTACAAACACAGTTCAGTCACCTAGTTCTTTCTTATTCAGCACCTACTCAGTCTGTAGGGAAAGGGGTCTGTAGGGAGGGAAAAAAGAACATGAGCACTTCATTAGTCTTCATTAAAAAAATTAATAGAAAATCTTATGAAAAGTAGCTTTTGCCTGTGCAGTTAGAGTCACTGGATAATCTTGTTTTATATTGTTTTGTTTTACTTTATTTTGTTGATTCAGACAGGGTCTTGTTCTGTAGTGAGTTGGCTTTGAACTCAGTATGCAGCCCAGGCTGGCCTGAATTGGCAGCAATCTTCCTGCCTCAGCCTAGAAAGTGCTGAAATTACAGACATGTGCCACCACACACGCTCTGAACTCAATATCTTGAGCATGCTAGGGACGTCTGCTACCACTGAGCTCTATGCTGCAGCCCTAGCTTTGTATTCTAAATAAAGTGGATTTGCATGTGGCTTTTAGAAATAATACAGGGTGATTCTGTATACCTTTTATGAGTTGCCTCCAATACAACATCTTGTATAACTTTAGTGTAATTGCCACTATTGTTACGACCAGGAAAAGACTTGTTATTTTCCATCCTAGAGATTGACCTGGGACCTTTGCACTAAGCTACATTCCCAGCCACCACTGCTGCCTCTTGCTCCTCTTCCTTCTTCTTCTTCTTCTTCTTCTTTTTTTTTTTTTAAGACATCTTGCTAAATTGCTGATTTACCAAGGTTGAGTTGGAACTTGGAATCCTCCTGCCCCAGCCTCCAAGAGTGCTATGCTGGTCAGGAGCAGCTGAAGCTGCAGTGTGATCCCATGTGTGGCGGCAAGGCAAGCCCTGCCAGAAGAAACCCATGTAAACAAGCTGCTTCAGTCCAGAGAACACCAAGCCCTGAGACAATCCAAGCAATGGGTTGCTAGGCAAAGGGGCTGTCATGTGACACCAACCTGCCAAATGGGTAAATAAATGGGCCACAGTGCTTGACTGTTGCAAGCTCAGAAATCCAGAATGTGCCTTTAAACCTTGTTCTCTTTTTGTAATGACTTATGTGACTGCCCCTGTCTGTAAGATCTGTATACTCAAGTTCAACTTGCAACCTTGTAACTTACCCACTGTACAATCCCTTCTACCTCCCTGGTTCCTATGGAGACAAACTGATCTTCAAGCTTTATCACCTCCCCTTGCAGTCTGCAACTTTAAAAACTCTTGTAACCCCCCACCCCCGCCGGGTGCACACTTTCCCCATCAGCTCCTGGGACAGTGTCGCTGCTGAGCTCAGCTAATAAAGCGCTTTTCTTTCTATTTTTGGAGTCTGTTGTTTTTTGGCCATCACACTGACCAGTTCCTTTTCCTCCCATCCACAGAGAGGGCACCATCTGATCCCAGCTTTCTGTGTCTTGTCTTCATTTCTTCACATTCTCACCACCCTTCATGGTCCTCACACCAGGAAGTTTGAGAGCCACTGATCACAGGAGTGCACTACCACGCTGACCTATGAAACTGATCGGGGTAGGCCACAGGCCTTGTTCAGAGTTAACAGTTTTTTATACATTGATTTGTGTCTTAGTTACTTTTCTTATTGCTGAGACAAAATACCTGACAACCACAGTTAAAGGAGAGCTTTATTTCAGCTCACAGTTTGTAGAGGTTTCAGTCCATAGTCAATTAGCTCTAAGGCAGGGTGGCATGGCAGAGGGCCACTGCAGAGAGAAACAGAGAAAAATAGTCCATGGTGTGGCCAGGCAGGCAGAAGACAGCAAGGCAGTGAGGTATCAAAGCAGCAGAAGCAGCCTGCATCTCCCTTTGATCCCTTCCCACCTGCCTGCCCTGTGGGTGGTGCCACCCACACCCAGAGTGGGCTTTCCCATTATCCACACCCAGAACTGTGCTAAAGCAATCAGCGGACTATTTAGTAATTCCCCACCCTTAACTCCAGCATCACATCCTGTCCTGGTCTGTATTTTTCCTCTTCATAGTGGTGATAGTTCATGCACACAGACTTACAATTTTGATGAAATCTAATGAGTCCAACTTCCTTTTTTATGGCTGTGCCTTTGGTATCAAGTCTAAGAATTCTTCCATAGCCATAGATCCTGAAGGTTTTATCTAAGTTTTTTTTAATATTTTACATTGGAGTCTGTGCTCCATCACAAATTAATTTTGTGTAAGTATGAGGTTTATAGCAAGGTTCTTTTGTAAATAGTATTGGGAAATGAACCCAAGGACTTCACAATGAGCTCCATCTTCAGCCCTTAATTATATTTAATTTTGAGAAAGTTTTCTTCAAGTCACTGTTTGTCCAGGCGAGAGTGGAGTTTGAGATCGTCCTGCCTGCCAGTGTGCTGGGCTTGTAGAAGTGTATGCCTTTTGTGTGTGTTTGTTTTTCATTGCTTTGTGTACTTGTTTGTTACAGGGTCTCACTATACAGCTCAGGTTGGCTTCATTTGGTTGTGTTTTCTGTTTTTGTTTTTTTTTAATTTTTTTTTTTTCCAGAAAGAGTCTGGTTATGCAGTTCAGGCTGGCCTTGAGCACACTTTGTCGCCCAGGCTGGTCTCAAAATTCCAATAGTTCTCCTTCCTCAGACTTTCCAGTGCTGAGATTGCAGGCATGCAGTAGCATGTCCAGCTCCCACAGTGGCTTTACACTTAAGGCAATTCTCCTGCCTCTACCTCCCCAGTCCTGAGAATGCAGCCCACCATGCCTGGCGTCTTTTTTGGTTTTTAATCGTGGTGTCCCATTGCTCTAGCAACATTTGCTGCAAAGGTGATTCTCTCTCTCTCTCTCTCCCTCTCTCCACTGCTCTCGTACCTCTTTTGAATCAGCAGGGCCTGTCTGCATGGTCTGTCTCAGTGTCCTCAGTGTGTCCTATTCACCTGTGCCTCTGTTCTCCCTGCGTCCGTCCTACACTGACTGGATTATGGTAGTGAGCCTCCACACCGGGTGGAATAGTTCCTCCCACTTTATTATTCTTTTTTATAAACTATGTTCTGGGGAAGGGGGTCATGTGGTTTTTCTTTTATTATTTTTCTGCTAAACAGAGTCTTTTTTCCCTTTGTGAGACAAGGTCTTGCTATGTATTATGGGCTGGCCTTGAACTTATTCTGTAGCACAGTGGCCTGGAACATGCAGCCATGCTCTTACCTCAGCTTCCTGAGTGCTTGTAATTACAGGTGGAAACCACCATGTCTACCACAGCTGATATATTTTTTCGTTGTTTAGAGAGATCTTTCTGCTGTAATTTGAAGCATAACATCTCTCTGCCTAAGATTTTTTCAGGGCAATATATAAAGATTAGGATAAAACCCAAACAGTTTATGTCAATAGGTTGAGTATGTCTGTAACAGCTTGTTCATGTGTCTTGCCTCATGCACAATGTATTCTTGAGACAGAAACAGTTAATCCATGTGACTTGCCTCAGGGGCTCTGTTGTTATGAGACTGGAGTAGCTGACCCACGTGACTTGCCTCAGACACTCTGTATTCTTCTGAGACTAGAGTGAATGATCCATGTGACTTGCCTCAGGAGCTCCATGTTCTGGAGACTAGAGCCAATGACCCACGTGCCTTGCCTCAGGGGCTCTGTGTTCTTGAGACTAAAGCAGCTGATCCACGTGACTTGCCTCAGGAGCTCCATGTTCTGGAGACTAGAGCCAGTGACCCACGTGACTAGCCTCAGGGGCTCCGTGTTCTTGAGACTAAAGCAGCTGATCCACGTGACTTGCTTAAGGTACATTGTGTTCTTTTGAGACTAGAGTGAATAATCCATGTGACTTGCCACAGGGGCTCCATGTTCTTGAACTGGAGCAGCTGATCCATGTGACTTACCTCAGGGGCTCCCTGTTGTTCAGACTAGAGCAGCTGATCCATGAGACTTGCCTGAGGGGCTCCGTGTTCTTTGGACTAGAGCAGCTGATCTAGGACTAGAGCAGCAGCTTGAAAATGACTTAGTTACTCTTCTTTGCTGAGACAAAATACCCGATGTCCAAAGTTAAATGGGGAAAGGTTTATTTAACTCACAGTTTGTAGGGGTGTCAGTTCACAGTTGGCTGGCTCCAAGGCAGGCTGGCATGTCAGAAGGGCAATAGTTCATGATGGGCAAAGACAGGAAATAGGACAGGGCAGGGGGTAGGAGTTAACAGCATCTTTCTGCACTTTATACATACTTCCGGGGTTAGGGCAGCGCCAAACCAATCAGTGGACAGATTAGTCGTCATACACTCTTTTTTTTTTTTGATGAGCTTTATTTTTTTAAATTGTATTTTAAAAGGGAGTAAAATTAAACACAACAAAACAGAACAGAACGGGACATAAGAAAGCATAAATTTCAAAGCTAGACAACCAGAGATCTTCACTATCTGTCATATTGTCTCGTTTTCTTCCAAATGGTTGTCGTTATCTTTGCATATGGAGAGCTCATACTAAATAACATAGCCAATCTTTTCACAAGATGTGTAGTTCACTGGCTCCCACTTGCTAGGCAGGGGGGAGGAGGACGGGGTACACGGGATGGGGGACAGGACTACATGAGATGTCTGATTCTCAGCCCACATGCAGCAGGATCACAGTCATCCCCCAGAGATGGGAAGAGTTCCTTGTTTTCCTGGCACCCCGAGTCAACCACATGGTGGTGCAGGTCCCGATGCACCAGGGTCTCTCTCCTTCGGGCTGCCAAAAGTCGGCCACACTCTCAGCCGCCTCCCAGAAATGGGAGGAGCTCCCGAGTCAACCGCATGGTGCAGGTTCCGACGCTCCAGGGTTTCTCTCCTTCGGGCTGCCAAAAGTCTGCCACACTCTCAGCCACCTCCCAGAGAGGGGGGGAGTTCCTTGTTCTCCCTGCACCCTGAGTCAACTGCACTGTGCAGGTCCCGATGCGCCAGGGTCTCTCTCCTGCAGGCCCCCTGAAGTCCGCCACACTCACCTGCTATTTCTTTCTGATTAATTGACCATTCCATTTCCAAAGTTCTGAAATGGCCAACAGACCACAGAAAGAATTCTCTTTAGGCTCCTGTTTGAAACCAGCAGCTACAGTGATCTGCTGGCCTTCCTTCAGGGCCACCGGCATACATTCTTAATCCCACATCACGCACTGTAGATTCAGCCACTTCCAAAAAAACTATATGACTGCATGAGACTCTGAGGGTTATCTAGACAAAAACTATAACAGCAAAAGTAGATGAAATGATCAGAGAAGCAGATATTGATGGAGACAGACAAGGCAACTATGAAAAATTCATATAGATGATGACTGCAAGATGAATACCTACTGTCAACTACTTCCCCCACCCCTAGAATTATCACACTGAATCTTTTACTTACTTCTTACATGAATAAATAGAAAGCAGAAAGTTCATTTAAAGGAAAAAAAGAACACATATGTTCTAAGTTCACCACCACTGGTCTAGGAGGTCTCCCTCCTTTTTATTGACCTCCCTGTGCTATAGCACAGGCCTTGATAAAATAGAGACTTGCTTTGGTGTTGCTGTAAACCTGCTTGCGATTTATTTCTCAGGTGATGTGGGCTCCAAAAGTCCTATCAATCTATGTGGGGTTTTTATCCTGAGTAGTGTGGACAGAGCAGTCATTTCCAAAGCGAGAGCAATCAATACTCAGAGCTCCAAACTGTTTTGAGACAGGGTTTCACGATGCTCTTCAGGCTGCCCTTGAACTCCCTTTGTAGCCCAAGCTGCCCTCAAATTTCAGTGATCCTCCTGCCTCAGCCTTCTGAGAGCTGGGATTGCAGGCATTTGGCCACCATGCCTGGCAGAGTTCCAGAGTGTTAACACTGACGAGCTCCAGAAACCAGCAGCCAATGAACACCATAGGGAGAGAACACCTGCAGGAGTCAACCTGTGGGGCCCAGCACAGGCTTGCACAGGAAGGTGGTGGTCAGCAGCAGCAGTAGCAGTAGAAACCAGCACCCAGTAGAAGCAAACTGTGGTGCCAAGCACAAGCTGGCATCAGATGGTAGTGTCTGGCAGTGGCAGTAGCCAATAGTCAATTGTGTCAACTATTGGCACCCAGCATTACCTGGTGACCTTAGGACTACCAGCAGAGCTCCATTTTGTGGATTCACCATTTCCTTATGAATCAGGCAAAAGAAATGTACACTGATTGGCAGTGATAGTGCTGGCATTACAGGCATGCCCAGTGTCTTAGTTACTTTTTCTCATTGCCAAGACAAAACACCTGACACACAAAATTAAAGAAGAAAAGTTTCTTTAGCTCACAATTTGTAGAGGTTTCAGTCTGTAACTGGGTGGCTCCAAAGCAGGGTGGCATGGCAGGGAGGCTTCGAAGAGGAGAGGCAGTTCGCGGCAGGCAGAAGGCAGCAAAGCAGCGACAAACCTCTTGCTGTCCCTTATACTTGTTTTCCAGGCTGCCTACCCTGAAGGTTAAGGTTAGGGTTAGGCTTAGGGTTCGGGTTAGAGTGTGGTAGCACTCACACCCAGAGAGGGCTTTCCCACTCCTCACTCCCAGAGCTATGTCAAACCAATCAGTGGGCTCATGTAGTAACCACACCACCTTGATCCCAGCATCACACATCCTAGACCCAAGCACCTCTGAAAAACCTCGCTTATGACCACATGAGGCTACAGACACAGGCCCTATACACAGCATTTTAGAAATGATGAAAGTAGATGTCGTGTTTGACATATGTTAAAGAGAAGTAGAAGGAACAGTCAGCAGGAGGCAGCTGTCACCCAAAAGGCCAGCACTAGGGATCCTTTAGTGCTGGAGTTGTTCATTTTCCTTACTGTGATGGTAAGTGCAGTAACATACAAAGGCAATGCAATTGTACAGATCTTCACACACGGAGACATACAAAAAGACACACACAAAAATGAGTGCAAAACTTGAAAATGTATATAAGATTGGTAAATTGTATGACCAGCAATATCCTGATCATGATAATACAGTGCTGCAAAATAGTATCAATTGGAAAACTGGAGAAAGAATACAAGGGAACTTTCTATATTATTATTATTATTATTATTATTATTATTATTATCTCTTTGAGACAGAGTCTAGCTATGCAGTTCAGGCTGGCCTTGAGCTCACTTTGTAACCCAGGATGGTCTTGAACTTGCAATGACCCTCCTGACTCAGCATCTCAACTGCTGGGATTACACGCATTTCTAGGAATAGTACCTAGAAATATATAAATGAAAGAAATTTAGACAAACATTGATGATTGTTGAAACTGGCTGGTAGAAGGGGGGGTGTTTGTTTGTTTGCTTTTGTGGCAGGGTTGTTTGTCTTTTTTCACACAGTGTCTCCTCTGTATAGTCCAGGCTGGCCTTGAACTAATTTGGGTAGCAGAGGTTGACCTTGAATTCACAGTAATCCTCCTGCCTCAGCCTTCTGAGTGCTGGGATTACATAGGAAAATTTAAATAAATTGAATATTAAAATAATAAAGAGGCCCTGGGGTTTAGCTCAGTGGCACAATTGCCTGCCTGGCAAGCTCAAGGTCATAAGTTTGGATCCCTGGTACCAATAAATAAATAAATAAATAAAGCACCTAAGGTAGCTCTGTCACTCTAATGATTAATTTATTGGGTCAGTTTGACAGTTTTCTCCAGCTAAATTGAATCAGTGTAGTTCTGAGTATGGCTGAGATTTACTAAAAGCAGAAGCCCCACCCTAGGGAGGAGACTCAGCCTAGGGAGGAGACCCAGCCTAGGAAGGAGCTTCACCTGAGAGGTATAAAAGGGAAGCGAAGAAGGATGGCTCACCTCTGCTTCTGTGGAGGAGCTTCAGCCTTGACCTTCACCTTGGCCATCACCTCCTGGCGCCCAGCGCAGACTCTCCAGCCTCCTGATACAGACTCACAGCAGGCCCCAGGCCATCAGCTGCATCCTTCGGACCTCCGGCCCACAGCCCGACAGTTTCCACTGTTCCACACCTGTCTCTGCAGGCAGCGCCTGGGAAGGAGTGGGCTATACTGCTGTTCAATCCCCCGGCTCCTCTTACCTCTCACCTCCCTTGTCATAGCAGTAGTTACAGTATGCCGAACAGTATTGATGACAAGATCGAACGAGCCATGGTAAGAGAGGACATCTTGGTCCCATTATCAGACCCCAGCATCACCCCTGCCTGCCCTATTCTTCAGAAACACTAACTCTGTGCCTTGGTGCCCCTGGGTCTCCTCTTCAGCCCTTGACTGCCCTTGACCTCTGGTCCCCATCCCTGTCTGTGAGCCCTGCCCTCATCCTTGCCCCCTGCCCTCTGCCAGCCCTGCGTCCTGCCCTGCCGGCCCTTCTCCTTGGGCACAGGGACCCCACACAGCCACAGCCCCCCCGGGTACTGGGCAGCGGATGTGGTTGAGGTGGCCTGGCTGCCCTGACACTTGACGTGTTTGGTCCCCAGAATCTGGTGAAGTCTCACCTCATGTTTGCAGTCCGGCAGGAGGTAGAGGTGCTGGAGGATCAGATCCGGGACCTGGCAGAGCGCAACACCGCACTGGAGCAGGAGAACAGCCTGCTGCGCACCATGGCCAGCCCGGAGCAGCTGG